>OY019134.1:40589248-40811748 GCA_955652365.1 Eristalinus aeneus | reverse complement strand
GAGGGATCAGCCTTCTTAACATCGCTTACAAGATTCTCTCTGTCGTATTGTTTGAACGCCTGAAATCTTTTGCTCAAAACCTGATAGGCCTGTATCAGTGTAGTTTCAGACCAGGGAAGTCCACGATAGGCCAGATTATCACTTTACGCCAGATCCTGGAAAAGACCCAAGAAGTGCAAATTGACACTCACCACCTATTCGTCGATTTTAAGACTGCATATGGCAGTGTGCATAGGGACGAGCTATAAAGCGGCATGTCTACTTTTGGTATACCTACCAAACTCGTCAGATTATCTAGGATGACGATGGAAAACTCTTGCTGCTCCGTTAAGGTCGGTAACGAACTCACCGAGACTTCAAAAAAGGTTTTAGACAAGGCGCCGCACTGTCATCTGACTTTTTCAATATTATCCTCGAGAACATCGTGCGTAACTCACAAGTCAACAACAGAGGCACATCTTCCAAAAGTCAGTTCAATTGCTTTCTTACGCTGATGACATTGACGTGATTGGACGAACACAGCGAGCTGTCAATAAGGCCTATGCTGACATTGAATTGAAAGCGTCTAAAATGGGTCTGGTGGTTAAGGAGGACAAATCGAAATACGAGTATATGCTGTCATCAAGAAAGGACACACAATACCGACGTCTCGGACAGTGCGTCACATTAGGCAGCAGAAACTTTGAGAAAATTGAGAACTGCGTCTACCTTGGCTCGGCGGTAAACAGGGACAACAACATCGGTACGGAAATCAAACGCAGAATCACTGTTGCCAGTCTCTGTTTCTTTGGGCTCAAGAGGCAATTTAGTAATAAAGGCCTATATCGAAGGACTAAGCTCTCTTTATGTAATAGCTTTATCATACCAGTCCTACTTTATGGCGCGGACACCTGTAGGGATGGACAAGCCCTTAGTCTTTTCGAGACAAAAATTTTGCGTGCGATTTTTCATCTGGAGAAGAAGATTTAAGAACGAACTCTATGGGCTGTACAGCGATATGCGCTTGATCAAGCGTCTACGGATACAATGCTTAAGTTGGCTAGGCCATGTAGAGCATATGGACACCAAAGCTCCGGCTCGAAAAGTCTTCGAGTCAGACCCATTGGGACAACGCAACAGAGGACGACCTAGGAAAAGGTGGCGCACACAAGTGGAGAAGGACCTCAACCAACTTGGAGTGCGCAATTCTAGACAGCTAGCGAAAGACGGTGCTGGCTATAGAGGTATGTCTGTTGAGGCCCAGGTCCGACCCGGACTGTAGCGCCATAGGAAGAAGAAGAAAAAGTTTTTTTTGTTTCAAAACTGTGTAAACCCATAACTTAGTGACAGTTTGCCGCAAGAACGGATAGAAACGAAACCATAAAAGCGGTTGTCGCTTGCTAAACAGAACGAATGTACATTTCAAGAATCTTAAAAGCGGATTGCAAATAGACTTCATTGCGGTTTTATGGAAAATTTCGTTGGGGTACAAAATCTTATGTTGTGTCTTCATAAGCAGGCTTTGAGAGATTAGATGAAATAACTCCTGTTTTGTTTCTTTCCGTTTAGACAAATTGGCAACAAACTGATTGCACATAAGTTCAGAAGCAAGCAATCATCACCTCTGCCTTGCAAATGTGCAGAATCCGAATCAGTGCGCTTTTTATCCAAGAAAAAGTCTGTTAATTGAAGGAAGCGCTTTAAAAAAAAAACAAACTCTGTGCGAGCAAATGTGTCTACTCGAAAACCCCAATCCGTCACAGAAAAAATTTCTTTCACAAAATGCTCAAATTCCCGTTCTATTTAACTTCACCCTGTAGTCTCAGTCAAATGGCTGCTCGAATAGTTCCTAGAATCCTCTCCTATTCCTAGGCCTCCTTCGATGAGATTCGTCAGCAACCGTCAGCGTTCAAATTTCAAAGTTGCTGTGCCGTGTCATCCCCATACGATTCGGGGAATTCATTCTGTTCACCGCCTCACACAACATTGAAATTTGAGTCGAATTCGTTTCATTTCCTCGGAGACCTTCCGACAGTTTGCCGATCGAAAGACAATGAGTTTTCTGGAGGAGATCGAAGGCAGCCTCTTCGAAAATTATCAGGTAAACGGCACCAAGTACCTAAAGAACTCGCGATCGATCCAGTTAAACATTCTGGATGAACTAGTGCAGTGTGCTGGAGAGGTAAGGTTGGCAGCGACAAATGCGCTCCGTTTTGCAATAGCTTTGATATCCGTCGACAGATCTACTTGAGCGGGATTCCGGAGTGTACCACGGCGGAGCAACTCGTGTCCATCGCCAGTCTGCTGGGTGAGCTCTACATCCTCCGCTTTAAGTTGAACTTTGCTGGACAGTCACGAGGCTTTGCCTATCTGCAGTACACCAATCCGGGATTAATGAATTTGGCTATTCAGCGGTAAGTTGTTTGAGATTCGCCGCACACAGGCCCTGAGTGTGATTTCTGTGTTGCAGGCTTCCCGACCTTTTCAAGCAGAATGGCTTGGGCCAGATCAAGGCTCGCCAGTCGAAAAATTGTTCAAATCTTGTGCTCCGGAATGTCCACGATATGCCTCCGCAGATGGTGGAGCAGACGCTGATGACGTACGTTAACTTCCGACAGGTTAATGTTCGCGCTGGCAAAGCGGGCAGACTGGAATACCAGATCGTCTTCAAATGCAACGAGGATGCTGTGCAGGCACGTAGGATCATCATCGGCAACATTCACTCCTTCGGGCGGTCCGCCATGATTACATGGGATCGCGTTCCGCAGAAATAGCGACCCCGGCCATGAGCATAAATAAGCTTAAAGTTAAACTAGTTCGCGGTTTCCGAATAAAAATGTTTCTGTCTCTTTAAGAAGTCCATTCAACTGCTTTTCTCTTAGCTGGTACCTGAGAAGGACAAGATGATGGAAACGCAAGGTTGTAGACATGTTCAGGTGGTATTGTATATTTTCGCAGCTACTTTGGTGTTATCACAGCAGGTAGGGGGAGGCGTACGCCAAGGGGGCAGAGTAGGCCAAAGGAGCGGCTGCGTATGGTGAAGCCAGAACCTTAGCGGCCAAAGGAGCAGAATAAGCAAGTGGAGCGGAGTAGGCCAATGGAGCGGCTACAACCTTAGCGGCCACTGGAGCAGCAACAGCGACTGGAGCGGCGGCGATTCCATTGTAGTTCCTGGCGATCACTTGGCTGCTGGTGGCGGTGACAACTCCTGGAGCGGCGACCAGAGGAGCAGAATATGCAAGTGGTGCGACAAGTCCAGGCTTGGCAGCGGCACAGGCGATGGCAGCGAGGACGACAACGGCCTGGAGAAAATTAAAACAATTCCCGATTAGAATCATCCCTCCAAAGTGTCCCTGTGAGCGACTTACGTATTTGAACATGTTGGCTTTGTTTTGTTTCTGTTGTGGAAGCAGTGCGAGCGACGTGTGTCTGAAGTATACTTTCGATACCACTTTGCGGTCACCTTATATAGTTGGCCTACAATACGTGACAACCACGGCCTCATCAGGTATTCTGCGGTTGTGCATGTTGCACGAGCTGAGCACGCGGGTGGCTGGTTCGCCACAGGTATGTGCGGTTCGGCCTTCAAAGATTGTCATCATCCGTTTGAGCGCGTAGGCACATGCACAGGAGAATGAATTCTTCGTTTCGATGTCGTTGACTCGGCCGAAGTGAGGAGTCATTGAGAGCAATTTGGATTCATTTGGGTAGCGCGAGCCGCTTACAAATGTAATGTTGGATGTTTTGACACAATTCTTCTGATTTATCGTGTCAACGGGAATGCAGTTCAGCTGGACGTTAAGTCGTTTTGATCATTTCATCCGACACGTAGTTACACCACCAACCAGGCAGCCATCGGCTGCCATGAGACTTGTGATGTCCACGGTGTATATTCGTATGTCGCGTGTTGCAGCAGCGAATGCTTGTCCTCGATGTGTAAACTTCTATGCATTGCAATGCAAATGTGCAAAATTGGCGACGCAAGAGAAAAATTTGTTTGGCAGCGTTGTTCATTTAAAAATGTCAACGATGGCGGGATCAGTTCCTATAGAGAGGAAAAGAAGATGGGAACGAAAAAATCGGTTAGAAGGATCCTAGGTGAAAAGGACCTGAGAACCCTTTGGATTGCACTCCGTTGCTCGAGGAGTTAGGGGGCTAGTTGTTATGTGCTCACTATGCCACATTGGCAAAAGTCGTAGAGTTCGCAATTGTTTCCTCCGCAGATCTTCACATCTTTCACATGTATGGTAAGTTCTCCTGTGACAGTCTCAAGATTAGGTTCCCCCGGTCTAAACGTTCTTTAAAGAGTGATTTTCTTTTCCTGAGTAGAAGGTTGCGTCAAATCTGGTTGGTTGGATAGGCACCACAGTCTGAACCAGTTCGCATTCGTTTTGACCTTGCGGCATCCACACCTTCATTACTTCAAGCCTGGAGCTGTAGAATTGGCTGTTGTAAAATGTTTGTTTTGGAGTTTTTGGGACGCCACACCAGTGGGGCCTCCATCAACAACGGCAATCAGTAGAGCATCCAGAGGCATCTGTCCATCGTCCAGAATATGGCATGGAAGACCATGCCACGCCAATTCTAAACGAACTGGCTCCTATTCAAACTCGGATAACTGTCCATTGGAGCTTAATGTTTGTATGCAGCTCGTGGTTATCTCCGAAAAACTGATCCCAATGTCGGCCAAGAGATCGCAGTGGCTTTAACTAACACCAAAGTTTCGGGTTAGCATGTGAGCACTGAACCATCGTTCTGATCAACAGAAAATAGGATGTGACCATTGAACAGTCGCCCTTCTCTTCATCTTTGTCATCGGTTGTTGGCGACGATTGCTCTGCTTTCAAATTCATCGTTTGATCAACTTTTCCTTAGGCAAAGTGATGCTCAATTGTCGCTAACTTTTTCCGATTGCGTCTTGTGGCATTGTCTGGGTAGTGGTGTTGCTTACTCGGCGTACCACCGTTGCAGACGCAGACCAGCCCGTTAATGATGTTTACTTTACTTACTTTAACTTTTCGCTCTGATCGCAGTCAATTTGAATGGGTTAGTCGGCAAGAATGATAGAAAAAGAGATTGCGCAATAGAGTGTTCAATTTTCTTTCGTTCTGCGCAGCTTACGTCACGCGAGACTTCTGGTTTGATAGCTCTTTGGTTTTGTTTAATATCTTCATACAAATTGAAGCAGGAAAAGTTATTAGTGGATTTTTTAACACAAAATAAGTTTTAAGTGTATATCCAATTGAGTTAATTTAAATATCCAATTACTTTCCGAGCCATTAAGTCAAGCATTTTGCATGCAGAGTGGAAAAAACTTTCACAGAGTTTCGTAAAGCAATAATCACAATTGTGTAAAGTTTTAGAATTGCCATTAATAAATCAGTTTAACTAAATTTTATTATTGCATGTTTTATTTCCAAAAGAGTAATGTAACAACCAAGTTATTGAAATAAAAGACTGGATTTAAATTTTAAGCTAGTGGACAATTTTATTATATTTTCTTTTTTTCTGAATTGAAACTCTGTAATTTCTTTGTTTAGTTTCCTTATAATAAAATACATTCGTGCTCTAAAATAAAGTTTTTTTTTTTTATTTTCATCTCACAGTTTACATTTTTCGTCAATTCCAAATGTGTCTTAAGATATCGGGGGAAATAAAGAGGTCACCCCCATTCACACTTTCGAAAATTTCTTCGAGTGGCTTCATGTGAACCATTAGTGCAGATGACGGTTTATTCAGGCCTCCATCGTTGAGATGGTTAACCCACGTAAAAGTCGTGTCCTTATTTTGAAGAACACGTATGTCGGGAATTTCATCCCCCAACTTATGGCAAATGTACCCAGCCAAGTTTTCAAGCCCATCGTGAGCTAAAGATTCCAATTCATTGTCCACCTGGCTGTAGACATCAGTCCTCGGGGATTTATAGTTATACTCATAACATATTTAACATATTTATATATTTCAGATATGTATGTAGATAAAACATTACTTGTGAGAGTACATTCGGAAACTAGATCAGCCGTGTCATCCGAAGCAATTGTTTGGTCACCTAAATGACCTAAGCTGGCGGCTCTTGTTATTGCCTGCGTTATAGTGTGAGAAAAAAGTTTTGTAGCCATTTTAACTTTCTGTCTTTCAGCTCCAATAACGTTTAAATGGCCTGCCGATATCTTATGGGTGAATGGCAATTCAGACGCTGTGCACGTTAGAAGCGTAAGGATTATGTTTTTTTAATACTTCCTTTCCATTTATTTTAAACCCTTGGTCAATAAAATGATTCCGAAGGAGTTTAGTCAAATGTCAATGCCACTAGTTTCTCCGCTAGTAGCTCTGCAATCATTTCATATATTGCCTTTGATTGCATTCTGATGTCGCGGGATGAAGGAGCGACTATTGCTCTCGGTTGGATTGTTGGAATTGTTCCCGCCTTCAACTTATATCTATTATTTTTGCAAAGGCCTGTAATAAAATTGTGACTTAATATGTAAGTAAATAAACAAATCATCTTACCCATTTCAATTGTAAGTTTCTTTCAAAACTATCCGGAAGGAAATGTGCGGTTATCCTTTCTCCTGCATAAGTAAATCCACTGCTTCCGTAGGATGTTGTGTTTTGGAACCGAATAAAACCATACATTCGGTTTTTCCTTGTTGTTGTTTGCATTGCAGCCAAACACAGCACACCTCATTTTCAAAAATTTATCTTTATTTAATTGTTGACTTAGTTGTGCAGAATGTTATATCTCACAAATATGCCCTTAACCATGTATCACAAGATATCGTCTTATATTTTACGTTCATTCCTTCGGGGCAGGGTTTTTGTCTAGAGCACATGCTTCCGCCTCCGTGGCGTAGTGGGCAGAGTGCGACGCTCACGCGCCGAAGGGGTTTAGGTTCGATTCCCAGCTCAACAGCAATTTTTCGAATTTTTCACGGCACCACCTCTTTCGAGCTGCTGACAACACTCAAAGAGTAATAACTGTCTAAGAAAGCCTCTCAAATTTCGCCGTTCGGAGTCGGCAAAAAATTGTAGGTCCCTTCCACTCGTGAGAGAACAGTAGCGCGCACAACACGACTAGTTGATGAGCAAGCTAGGCCCTGGTCCCCCTTTGGACTGTTGCGCAAACCATTATTACATGCTCCAACCTCTTGCTTCCTAGGATTGATCAATACTACCATAAGAATTCCACAATGAGAAGTATTCCTTGCCGCATCCATGTTTATCAAATGAAACGAAGTCCAATTGTCTGCAAACCAAAATGCCATAAAGCGCTTTTATGCACTGAATTCATACTCACATGCTTGAGAATTTCACGAAACATTTTGGTTAAATTGTTCGATTTTCTTCCTTTGTTGGGTAGTAAATAAAGTCATCCAGTGTCCGAAAGAAGTTTCAATGTACCCCGTGGCTGAAAGTGAAGACTGCATACACGGAAATGTTTCGGGGAAGGTTTCCCCATCTTCAGCACATGTGGGCAATTAAGAAGCTCCTTTGCATTGTTCAAAACTCTTTTAGGAATCCTTTGCAATGAAATTGTGTCTGTAACAAAGGAGTTGCACTCTGGGACTATATAATGAGCAGTCTTCCTTCCATACGGATTCATTTCCAAAACGTTGTCTTGCACAGATGGTCCACTCGACTGCAAATTAAAATGACCTTGATGATATGACTTAGTTCATAATTGCAACATTGTTGCTCATGGAATGCACATCAACTGCGTTCAATGCATTTATGAACGCATTTACTGCCGCATACTTGCAGGAGTTGAGCAGTGTCAAATAAAGAGTTCTTAAAAGCAACAAGTGCAAGAAACGACATTTGAGGTGAAGTGAATTGATGTAAAATGTTTCTCAGAAATGCAATTCTTTGTTTGATATTGAGTGGATTAAGTGGAGCAACATTTGGAAACAGCCAGAAAAATATTTGGAAAAGTAAAAACAACATTTGCCGAAAGAAAATATTAATTCTTCTGAGTAGAGGTACTCGGAAACCAAGACGTATCCCAAAAAATAAGAATTCCCTTGTAGGAAGCTCAGGTGGCATCTGGACACTATGACGACATCCGTACACCTCGTCAAATTGTGAAAAATAATCCCACGAAGAAACTTCTCTCCCACTTTGCTTGTTTCCTTTTTTATTCTTTGGTATGTTATTTTAAAATTTTGGAATATTTCACTGAAGGTGAAAGGGATTCGATATAAAGTAAAACTTTTCTCCAAAGAACTGATATTTTCCTTTTTCCTGATACGAATTCTGATTCCATCCTTAAACGGATGGAAATCAGTAGTCTTGTGTCAGCGTCCGTCCAAACTGGTTGCCCGTATTCATCACTAGAAAACATAAATAGTATAGTCATAGCAAAACCGACATACAGTGGCTCCAACGAATAATCGGACAAAGGTTCTGATTACTTTTCAAGCAATACAGCTGATAAAATAAGTTAAAAGCGCTTTTCCTTTTTACCCATATTTGTTCTTTGAAACATCTTCTTTAGGAACAAGAAGAAACACTTTAAGAAAACCTCAACATAGCGGTTAAAAACATGACAATAGAAACAAAACCCATTTTTTAGTGCGCAACAAATAATCGGACAAAGAACGAAAAATAACCCAAAATTCAATATTAATATTTAGTTGCATATCCTTTGGCTTGCAAAACTGCCTGTAACCGTGTTGGCATCGTATCTACCAGTTTTTTGCATGTTTCGGGCTGAATAGAATGCCATGCCTCTACCAAACTGTTTTTTAACTCTGTCAATGAGTTGAACTTTCTCTAATAACATTGAGGTCTGGACTCTGTGCAGGTGTCTGCAACAATTTGGGACAGTTGTGGATCAACCAGAGTTTTGCTACTTGTGAAGTCATTGGTTGGTCATTGTCCTGGTAAAACGCAAAGTCATTTAAAATTCCCAACTTTTCTGCACTTTGCTTCAAATTTTCTTTTAAGATGTTGAGGTAGACAAATTTGTCCATTTTACCGTCTATAAAATGCAGATTGCCTACCCCAGCACTGGACATGCAGACCCAAACCATTACAGAACCTCCCCCATGTTTGACGGTGGCTTTGGTATTCTTATGTAAAAACTCTTCATTTGGTCGCCGCTAAACCTGCACTTTGCCATCTGATCCATGCAAATTAAATTTGCTTTCATCAATGAAAAGGAACTTCAAATTAAAAAAAAAAAATAAGAGTCTGAAATGTTTTTAAGATGTCTAATAAATGATTTACCGTGTTCCAGAAATCATGAGTTTTCCATAAATATTCTTTTGCAAATTTCACTCTTGCACTTTTGTTTTTCTGGCTTATAAAGGGCTTCTTCCTTGCCACTCTTGCATAGTAATTATATTTGTGTAGGGTATTTCTTATTCTTATTGATATTTAAGCAAACATCTTTTCCAGTTCTTTCTTTTAACAAAATTTGTAGGGGTTTAGCTGTTTGAAATGGATATTTTTTTATTTCTTTTAAAATTGACCGTTCCTCTCTCACATCGATTATCTTACGTTACCCCACCCTACTTTTATAAGACAATCTGGACTCTTTGTTGTACCTTGTTATGATGTCGTGGACAGTAGATTTGCTTTTCCCGACTATTTCAGCAATTTCTCTTACTGTTTTTCTTCACTGTTTAATTTCACGATCAACTGTCTAACTTCAAGAGACGCTTGCTTACCACGTGGAGCCATTTAAAGAGACGAGTTTAAATTACGGAAGCTTATTACTCAATGCCAGTATGAAGTGAATGTGAAACAAATATTAGCAAGAGGTACATTTTCTGAACGATAACGGTAGCTTTTGAAATATTTGTTAAGTTGTCCGATTACTTGTTGCGCAATAAAAAATGAGTTTTGTTTCGATTGTCATGTTTTTAATCGCTATGTTGAGGTTTTCTTAAAGTGTTTCCTCTTGCTTCTAAAGAAGATGTATCAAAAATAAATATGTGTAAAAAGGAAAAGCGCTTTTAACTTATTTTATTAGCTGTATTGCTTGAAAAGTAATCAGAACATTTGTCCGATATTATTGGAGCCACTGTATATCTTGGCAAAATAGATTGATTTTGGAATTCTGCAACAGAATTAAAACTATTGCAAAGTTGACTGCAGTTTGACTGTCATACTGCTTTAATGATCGCAGTTACCGACTGCTGTCATGCAAAGGTAATGCAGTTTGTTTACATTTATGAACTCAAATCTTGCATTAATGCATTAGTTTGACGTTTATGAACTTACCCTATGTTTGCATTGAATTGATACTCACAGAACGTGATCCAGCTTCACTTCTGCTTTTTGTTTTTGTGCTGCTGCTATATTTTGATTTTGGATTGAATTGTTTTGATTTTAATTAGGATTTGACTTTCGACAAATCTTGCTTACATCAATTCTCCATACTAGTGCTGAAAATTTCAAAGCTTCATGAACTCAAATACATAAAGAAAATCCACCAGAGTGCGCTAATTTCCATGTTGATACAAGTCAAGTGATGTTATCAAGTCGCTATTTGAAAACAACAGGCGGCTAAATTACCCACCGCGTCAAAAGAACAATTATTAATGCAGTATTGTATATATATGTATGTATTAATGCAGTATCGTGTATGTATATTGAGTGTGCAACTTCGATCTGTTTTCACAAGATGGCGCCACCTGCAAGGTGTGGCTGATCCTGGAAGTGATTACCTACTTCATTGGAAAGGTGTGACATTCGTCAGCAATATTTGGTGTGGCTCAGTGTCTAACATTGTGTTTTTGTCCTAAATGAACAGTAAAAAGATAAGTGCAGCTGAAGCCCTTCAAATGAAAATATTATTTGTTTTTGTGCAGTAGTCATGAAAATCTTAGTGGATGCCAGTGCAAGTTGTTGAAGCAGTAGAATGTAGTGTGCTGCTTTATGGGCAAAACGTCACACAGTTATTTTGTTATTCGTTTTCCTGGGGTGGTGATACGCACTCAACCACCACACCACTGAAGCACCTGCTATCGTCAGCTGTCGCCAAGATAGGACAACAAATTGGGTCAGGACCTCACCCACTTCTGTGGCCATGTTTCATCTGAAGACTTTCCAGGCTGAAGCACCTCAAGCATTGCTTCCGTAGGCACTTGGTTAAATGTACGCTTCCGTTCTTGGTGGCCGTGTCGTAGTGGGTAGAAATGTAAGCTCTTCGTGGCCGCCGTGGCGTAGTGAGTAGAGTGTGACGCTCACACGCCGAAGGGTCTAGGTACAATTCCCATCTACACCTCGAATTTTTCACGGCACCACCTCTTTTGAGCTGCTGACAACACTCAAAGAGTAAAAAGTGTCTAAGAAAGCTTCTCAAACTTCGTCGTTCGGAGTCGGCAAAAAACTGTAGGTCCCTTCTACTCGTGAGAGAACAGTAGCGCGCACAACACGATGAGCAAGCTAGGCCCTGGTCTCCCTGTGGACTGTCGCGCCAACAACTATAACTATTCCGTTCTTGGTCCTGGTTCCCCCGTTGGAGAATATATTGAAAGCGGACCATAACTCCACTCATCTGTGTTTACTTACATTAAGGTCTCTGCACGACAGAGCACCACAAGGTGCCGTTCAAGGCTGGCTTGAGAACTCTTTTACCTATTTGTCCCTTGATCCAAAAGAAGATTCAATCGACAAGAGTAATTTCACGCTTGTTTGGTATGACCAATGCGTTTGCTGCTCACTGTAACGTTCGAACGATGCGGTGTTTTCTCTTTTGATGTCAGTCGTTTACTGCCGGACTCATTGTGTCGCCTTTTCACTGCATATCATTACAATGACAATTCCAAAAGCCAAAAACCATACAGCATGCAACTTGCCGTGCGTTGGTGAGTTTGGCAGACCCAATGGCGACCAATTTTCGATGTGGAAGTTGGTATCCGCACGTGACCTGGACATAAAATCTATCAACGTCAGCTCTACAACGCTGTCCTTCGTTTGTGTCGATAGAGAAAATCAAGTTGAGAGCCCGTGACTGTCCTCAGTTTCAACAAGCCAAAGGCAACGTTAAACCCCAGCTTGTTCTGACCACCATTTCAAATTCATTCCCTAATTCAACCTACCAGTTGAACATTCCACTTCAAACCTCACTTCACGCACACACCCATGATTAAGCTTCAAACTGACACTTGGAAAGGTCGAATTCCAGTCACTTAACGCACACTTGTGGTGAGGAGACATGGGACAGGTGAATTTCAATTAGCTTCACTGTACGCGAACGAATCGGTCGCGCATATAAAAATGTGTCGCGTAGATGGAAGAAGCAGAATTCAACAACAGCCAGCCCCTGTCACTACTTTACTTCAGCTCGAAGCCAAACCGAATCAATATGTTCAAATACGTAAGTAGTGCCTCTAGGACGAAAGGACTGTGTAAGGCGAGGTCTAATCAATTTTTTTTTTTGTTTTGTTTAGACCGTTGTCATCTTCGCCGTCATTGCCTGCGCTGCTGCCAAGCCAGGAATCGTCGCACCACTTGCATACTCCGCTCCATTGGTCGCTGCTGCCCCAGGAGTTGTCACCGCCACCAGCAGCCAGGTGATCGCAAGGAACTACAATGGAATCGCCGCCGCTCCAGTCGCCGTTGCTGCTCCAGTTGCCGCTAAGGTTGTAGCTGCTCCCTTGGCTGCCGCTCCTTTGGCCTACTCAGCACCATTGGCCGCTGCTCCTTTGGCTTATTCTGCTCCTCTGGCTTACTCCTCACCATTGGCTTACGCCGCTCCATTCGGTTACGCCGCAGCCCCATACTTGCTGAAGTAAACGATGACAACGGAAATATATGACATTTGAGTGAAACGAAATCCCTTTGCGTTTAATTTTGATTTGATGCGGGTTCTGATGGGAATCAATATTGCCATCACAGTGGTCAGAGTTCTGCCACCCTCACATGCCATCGGCGTCACTCACATCTCAGTCCCTCTGTGGCCAGGGTAGGACAAGTCAATTGATCCTTGCGCTGTCCTCCTACGACAAAGCGTTCGCTCTGTCTTCATCGCCACATCGCCAGCTAACATCTGCGTTCATGCGAGAATTTAATTGGCGTGTTCTGAATACCCCAAGCAATGTTCTGTGCTCCTTTGGGTGCCGCTCCAGGAGTTGTCACCACCACCAGCCAAGGAAATAAGGAAGGAAGAGCAGCCAGTCCAGTCACTGTCACTGCACCAATGGCCGCTTGATTGGTCCCTTAAGTTCGGTTACTCCGTTCCGCTGAGCTATGCTTCAGCTTCAATCATCTTGTTAAATCACGAAGTTTTGACAGAAATGCAAATGTGAAGATACCTGACAGCCGACATTGTGTATTGTCTGTTTTTTTTTTACACGTCCTCTTCAGATTAAAGGGATGCCACCGGACCATAACTATTCCTGGGATCAAGAAGATTCTCTGTGCTGCTGCATTTAGTGTCCAATCTTCAAGTTTCTTCTTTTTTTTTGTCAGTAAGCCTTTCTTCTTTGACTAAGTTAAGCTCGTCACTTAAGCACTTTGAGATCTTCTAAGAAGTGGAAAATGTGGTTTATCATGAAGGACATGATTTCACGAAATGCTCGGGATGCATGTGGTTCTTATCCTAGCGACATCTTTAAAACTATGTAAGCTGGCCACAAGGTCAACTCTCGGGGCTAACTACGAAGTGTGTCTGGAGCTGGTTTTGGTGCTGCCACCAGTAAAAGCGACGTTTTTTGGTGGACGGTGCCCTGTCTCAGGCGGAGATCGCCCTACCACACCGAATAAGTCCCTAATGGCTAATATCGACGTCCGCTTCATATTAGAGTTGCCTATCCACTGTTCCGCGTACAACTTGGAAGATGATAGGACATCCTCCGTGTTCTGAATCAGTCCTTTGGAGTCTAAATAGAGAAACGCTTCAGGAGGTAAAAATCCGTTTAGACGCACCTTTTCATGGTAATTTAACCATTAATCGTCTTACAAACTAACAACGCTTGCAAATTATTGACATTTATTATCAAAATGCGTGCTCTGAAAGTTCATTGCGCGCTTCTTCCATTTTATGGTCAGTTAAATCGACCCACTCAATGGGTAGCAGAATGGTAAGCAGAATTTTCGATTTTGGAGTGAATATCAGCCAGAAGCATTGCAAGAGCTACCAATGCATATAGAAAAAGCCTAAGTTTGGTGCGGTTTATGGACTGGTGGCATCATTGGACCGTATTTGTAACGTAACTGTGAATGGTGAGCGCTACCGTGAGATGATATCCAACTTTTTTTTTGCCCAAAATCGAAGAGCTTGACTTCCATGATATGTGGTTTCAACAAGACGGTGCCACATGCCACACATCACGCGCAACAATGGACTTATTGAGAGGCGAGTTCGGTGAACATTTTATTTCATGTTTGGGACCGGTCAATTGGCCGCTTAGATCATGCGATTTAACGCCTTTAGACTATTTGTTGTGGGGATATGTTAAAGCTTATATCTATACAGACGAGCCTGATCCAATCGACGCATTGGAAGACAACATCGAAGCATTTGTTCGTTAGATAGCGGCCGAAATGTTGGAAAGAGTATGCCGAAATTGGACTAAGCGGATGGAGCAGTCAAGGTCAACATTTGCATGAAATAACCTTCAAATAATAAAGTATATGGACCGTACTATCGATTCAAATAAAGATTTCATGCATTTTTCTGAATCTTATGTGCTTTTTTTTTTTTTAAAAAACTTTCCTATAGCTTTTGAAAATATTTCCTTTGCATGAAGTTGGGGTAATACGCCCCAAAGATCAGACCGTTGGATGAAGTCATCGCTCGTGCAATGTGCCCTCGAATCAGCTTAATAATGAAATTATCTATCGTGTTTAGGTTTGCCTCGTTGTACTAAGCCTCATTGGGATGGAATTTCTTGTAATCGGTTTAAGGTGTTCGATAAAATCGGAGGGAGGCCCAAAGAAATTGCCTCTCGAACACCATTATCTTTTCCATCTGGGAAGGACTCAGATTCAACCAGACCGCGCAACCGTACACCATGATTGGCCGTATGAGGACCATGTAGCAGATCACCTTTACTCTAGTATCAAGTTGGCTTATATGGACTTTAAAAATATCAACTTCCCGCAGTAAAGGCTTTCTTAGCTCTTATCAGAGCTGTATCGGCATACTTACGACAGTACAAATACTGGTCCAACCAAATGACAAGATATCTAACTACGTTTTGCACAGCTAACGGCTGGCCCTGCGAGTCAAATATGAGGAACTTGCGTCAGTTTTTCTTCATGTCCCTTGAGGCCCTGGATAGCGGTGTTCTAAATAGAATAGTTTCGCACTTCCGGAGGTTGATTTTCAACTTCCAGTCGTCGCAAAATCGCTGAATTTCGTCGAAGTCACGCTGCAACAAGTTATTTAACACTTTAATTTTCGGGCCTGATCTGTGCGCTATAAGGCTTACGCGATTAAATGCAGCATGGAACCAATAAGATCGCTAGTGAAAATAGTTAAAAGGATCGGTGAGCCAACTGCCCCCTGTTGCAATCCATTTTTGTATGGGAAATACTGTATTGTATAATACTTCGAAGGGTCTAGGTTTGATTCCCGGCTGAACACCACGAATTTTTCACCTCCTTCGAGTTGCTGACAACACTCAAAGAGTAATAACTATCTAAGAAAGCTTCTCAAATTTCGCCTTTCGGAGTGTGCAAAAAACTGTAGGTCCCTTCTACTCGAGAACAGTAGCGCGCCCAACACGAGTAGTTGATGAGCAAGATAGGCCCTGTCCCCCCTGTGGACTTTCGCGCCAACAGTTATTATTGCTGTGGTGGATGTTAATAATAATTGTTGGCACTACAGTCCATAGGGGGACCAGGGCCTAGCTTGCTACTCAACTACTCGTGTTGTGCGCGCTACTGTTCTCTCACGAGTGGAAGGGAACTACAGTTTTTTGCCAACTTCGAACGGCGAAATTTGAGAAGCTTTCTTAGACAGTTATTACTCTTTTAGTGTTGTCAGCAGCTCGAAAGAGGTGGTGCCGTAAAAATTCGAAAAATTGGTGTTGAGCTGGGAAATACAGCAGTGTTTTAATTATGCCTAGTCTGACTAACTTCAGGAAGAGGTCTTCCAACCAAACGGTGTCGAACGCCTTTTCGATGTGTGTCAAGCAAGCACCTGTGCATTGGTACTTGTTCTTATTCCACTGAATGTCGGATATTAATTAGGACGCTGCATGTATGGTATCATGCCCCACCCTAAAGCCGAATTGGTTGTCCGGTATAATTTGACGTTCCTCGACCATCTCTTTCAGGGCTCTACCATAATGACAATCTTTTCAAAAACCATTCTTATGCACGGAAGAAGACTCATAGACCAGAGATTTGTCGGGGTGGAAGTATCTTTGTCATTTTTCGGAATGGGCTGTACCACAGCTGTCTTCCAATGCGTCGGGTAATATGCGTTACCCAGCGCACAGGGTTGTATACACATCTACAATCTTAGAGGGTAGATGTCGCAGAACCATATTCGGTATCCCATCGATTCTTACTGACTTCTTCAGAGAATTAAAGATACACTGGAGCTCATCCTTCGAAATAAGTAAGGAATTGTTTTCATCATCGACGAGGGCATTATTTGCCAGAAGATCATCACTAAACCTGGTGAAACCAGAATTTTCGGATAGCCATTGACCTATCTCGGTACATAGTTGGAAGTGGTTAAGCTTGGCTCTGTCTTTCAAGTAGTGATTTGGACAAAGAAGACCGTGTACACTTCGTAGAAGACAGCTGCAATTTCTTTCACCTTCTCCTGAGGATCTTCAACTACAAAGAAGTCGTCGTCAAGTGCTGCCCCATCTGGATCGATATATTTATATTTCGGGATTGGGCAACCCTAGGATTGCAATCAGGCAACTGACAACTCTATCGCAAAGTTTGACATTTTTGAGGTTATACGTACTCAGAACGTTTTGACATATGAGCGATATTTGTGTTGTTTACAGTAACTTTATAGATTCATCTCGCCCAAAAACTGGGCGGGCGATTATTTTTTACAACTTTCGACGTGGATTAACTCAACAACAGTGCATCGATGAACTTTATTCAATTTTTGCCGATGAAGCTCCATCTAGGACCAGTGTTTATCGATGGTATGGTGAATTCAACAGAGGTCGTAGTTCACTCCAAGATGGATTTCGTGAAGCTCGTCCGAAATCAGTTGTTGTTCCGGAAACCATTGATGCTGTGAGCCAACTGATATTGCAAGATCGTCATGTGACCTCTCGTGAGATTAAGACAACCTAAGGCATTAGTGGGACCAGCATACATTCAATATTGCATGAACATTTAACTGTCAAAAAAATTTGTTCGCGTTGGATCCCACACAATTTGTCAATCGCTCAAAAAAAGGCTCGTGTCGATTGATCGAAATAAATGCTCCAAAAATACGATCGCGGTGCTTCGAAACTCGTCCATGACATCGTGACAGACGGTAAATCGCGGATTTACGCGTGTGAGTCTGAAAGTAAACAGCAGTCGACTGTATGGGTGTTTCAAAATGAACCAAATCCAACAAAAGTTGCTCGCGCACGATGCACTTTCAAGCAAATGGTGGCCTGTTTTGTCGGAAAACTGGACATGTTGCAACCGTACCACTAGAACCACGCAGAACAGTCAATTCTGAGTGGTACACAACCTTTTGTTTGTCAGTTGTCTTCCAAGAAATCAGGACAACCAACTGCCGAAGACGGATCACTCTTCACCACGACAATGCGAGCTCTCACACATCGGCTCAAACAATTACATTTTTGAGCACTCAAAACATCGATTTGATGAGTCATCCGCCGCATAGTCGTAACGTGGCACCGAATAACTTCTTTTTATTCCCGTGCCCAAAAAATAAAATGAGAGGTCAACGTTTTTCGACATCTGAAGAAGCGGTTAATGCGTTCAGAATGCATGTTTTGGAGATACCTCAATCAGAGTGGCAAAAGTGCCTTGACAATTGGTTCAAACGCATGCAGAAGTGTACAGATCTTAATGGGGAATATTTTGAAAAACACTAAAGCTATTTTCGATGATAAATATTTGGTTTTGTTCTCTAATCCCGAAATATAAAAGGAGATTGAGGCCTCTCTGACCCCTTTTTTAAAGCGTCCAATTTTCTTACCTGCAAAGAAGGACTGTAATAGAGAGCCAGCTTTTTCGTTGGAGGGGTGGCTCTGCGATTTGCAAAAGGAAGTCTATGTTTGATTTGATACTAATGCGGTTGTGCTTATTTACTGCGCTGCCAAGGTAGCCGAAGACGACTACCTCAAAGTTTCTGTGGCCCAATGTGACGCTCTGTCTGTACGTCTATTTTGTGTGCCCATCCTTGGCGACAGCAGTTCAATGGCAGCACAGGCCTTATTAACGGCTCGCTGTGTTTCGTTCAATCAAGCCAATGTCCTCCACGTAGGTTAGCAATCTAGCTGACTTTTGGAAGATCTTGCCTCTCGTGTGTTACGCTTGACCCTGTCAAGGTTGATCTTGAAGAAATCGCATGACAGGTTTGCCTCTTTTAAAACCCCTTTCGTTATTGACCGTAGTCCTTGTTTTCAATGCCAGCATTCGCTCGTTTCCTTTAGTTCCCCCCAGAACAGAAGTCGCCCTTCAATGTCCATACGCATGGAAACATTTTGTATATAGAATGTCGTTGAAAAAGCTTGACCCATTCTTAGTGAGTGTTCTTCACGGCCCTATGCCGATTTCGTTCCCCATATAAATCAGATTTTGTTTTTTGAAGTTCTCTTCAAAACATTAGGTTCATGCCTTGAACAAATCCAATCACAATAGGACCATTGCCGACATCGCATGAGACCTACAAGTCATGCGGCTCTTATGTAGTGTATAACTTCTGGCAGTTTAGATACAAATGCTCTTCGATTTGATGCCGATAAATGCTTGAATATATTGAAAGCTGTCTTGACCTTAATTTCGGGTAATTAACAATTTGCCACGTCAGACCATTTAAGACGTTTTTTCAAAAGATTCGGTTCAGTTCGCTATGGAGTTGATTAAAATTTAGTACACCGCCACCTGAAGCAAGATAATCATCGCGGGAATTTCAATGAGCTCCCACGCGAGCGACAAGCGCGTCTGTCGTGCATATAAAAGTACGTGGCGCAGTCGATGAAATCAGAGTTCAACAACTAGCCTCTTGGATTACTTCTCTCCAAACCCAAACCAATTCAACATGTTCAAATACGTAAGTCACTTCAGAAGGACTCTCCTGGGAGGACATTTCTCACAAGACTGTTTTTTTTTTAACTTACTTTGTAGACCGTTGTCATCTTCGCTGTCATTGCCTGCGCGGCTGCCAAGCCGGGAGTCGTCGCACCAGTGGCGTACTCTGCTCCAGTTGTGGCTGCTGCTCCAGTGGTCGCCGCTCCTCCAGTAGTTACCGCTACCAGTAGCCAAGTGATCGCCAGGAACTACAATGGAATCGCTGCTGCTCCAGTTGCTGTTGCTGCTCCAATTGCCAAATATGTCGCTGCCCCGGTCGCTGCTCCACTGGCCGCTCCAGTAGCTGCCCCAATTGCCAAATATGTCGCTGCTCCAGTTGCCGCTCCATTGGCTGCTCCAGTTGCTGCACCATTGGCCGCTAAGGTTGTAGCCTCCCCACTGGCTTACTCAGCACCTTTGGCTGCCCCTCTGGCTGCTGCTCCATTGGCCGCTAAAGTTTTGGCCTCGCCATACGGCGCTCCTTTGGCCTACTCAGCTCCCCTGGCAGCAGCTCCTCTTGGTTACGCCGCTCCGTTGGCCGCTGCTCCCTTGGGATACGCCGCCCCATTGAGCTACGCCCCAGCCCCACTCTTGCTTAAGTAGAAGATGACAACGGAAATATACGAATTTGACTGAAATACTGAATAAGTGATTTTTTTTTATAAACTACAGCTGAACGTTGTCAGTTCTTTGAAATGAATGCCTGTGACCTTCATGCCTTCTAAGTAACTAGATTTGAAAGTCGAACAAGATACCTTTTTCCTCATAAAAATGAAGCGAACATCAACTTTGGATTCTGGAGAAAGTGTTTTTCGAAAGTGGAACTCGAAGCGCCGAGCAGATCACTCTCCCAGCATGTAACATCAAGGTGAACCCATTAAGGAGGCAGTGTTCAGACAAAGAAAAGTGTTAGTCTACCATTCACAGCAATCCCAGTCGGTCCGTGTTTAAGTTGTTTTCGAGATTCCCAAACCAAGTTCGCATTAATACGTTGCTTTTGTGAGAATTGATGCGTTGCATGTGAAAATATATTGAGTGTCCAGGCTTCAAATGCACTTTCTAAATTAAGTTATCTTACACAAAGGTCGTATAGATGTCAGCTCTGGCGACAAAGAGACTAGGCTACCGTCGCTTGATGCCTAAATAACATGTAAAGGATTCCAATAGAACATGTATTTCATGAAAGGTTTTGAAATGAAAGAGAAAATGAGGGCAGTCGCCTTTGCCACTTTACGCAGTACAGCCTTCCCCTACAATGCCAGTGTTCATTTACCGAAAGTTAATGCTATGCTGAGTGTCAGTAGTCGCTTTTTGTGGAGTGATCCGATTGATGAAAGGTTATAAAGCCGCACTTAGACAGAAAAGTGGCCAGCGCAATCTTTTCAATCACAGACGGCTAAGTCCTATCTCTTAAGCAGAGTTCGGTTGGATAAAGTCTATCCTTATGCACCTAAAAGTATTCAAGAATCAAGTGAATACTGGAATGGAAGGAAGGGAAGCGCACAGTTCGAGTACTGTTGAGAGTTCAACTTCCTCCGTATAATCAAAGAACAAAGCAAAGGTGATAGGAGATCATCAGAAGCTGTTTTTTTTAAAGAAGCTAATTTTGTAAGCGTGCCGTGGATAAGTCTGATGTAGGGAGCAGTCCAAATAAAAGTTTCTGTGTATTAATTATGCCGGATGGGTGGAATCTCCGTATCGTTTATCCACAAAAAAGGAGACCTTTGCCAACTATAGACGAATAAGTCTTCTCAGCATTGTCTACAAAGATCTCCCTTGCCGCATTGCGTGAGCGCCTGAAACATTTTATTAACAACCTCATAGGTCCTTATAAGTGGGGTTTCAGAGCACAGCCGTCCACGATGAACCAGATCTTCAATTATTGCAGACTCTGGAAGAGATCCAAGAAAACTATGTCGACACTTGGATTTTAGGGCAGTATATGATAGCTTAGACCCCGTGGCGTGGTGCTTCTTAAACTTCGCCGTTCGTCGAGTCGGCAAAAAAAACTGTAGGTCCCATCTACTTGTAAGAGTACAGCAGTGCCCACAACACAAGTAGTTGATGAGCAAGCTAGGTCCTAGTCCCTCTGTGGACTGTAGGGCCACAAAATTATTTTAACTTTTTATGCTTTGAAGCGAAAACGCCAAAAATGAATCTGGTAGTAAATGAGGGCAAACAAAGTATATGCTGTCATAAAGTAAGGACACTTGGCTTTATTTGTAAGAGGAAAACGAATGTTTCTTCTCCGGTTAAAACTCCTTTTTCAAATTTTATTGCACTTTCTGGCTGTAGATTGAGTGGTTCTTGTATGAAGTTAAGCGTTTTCTTCTTCTTCTTGTGGGGCTAAGGCCCTGGGTGGATCTGGGCCTCAACCAACATGCCTCTCCAGCCAGCACGATCTTTCGCCAACTGTCTCCAGTTGCGCACTCCAAGTTGGTTGAGGCCCTTCTTCACTTGTGTGCGCCTCCTTATCTTTCGTCGTCCTCTATTGCGTTGTCCCAATGGCTCAGATTCGAAGACTTTTCGCGCCAGAGCAGTGGTGTCCATAGGCTCAAAATGGCCTAGACTTCCGTAGTCTATCCGTAGACGCTTGATCAGGCGCATGTTGCTGTACAGCCCATAGAGTTTGTCGTTCAATCTTCTCCCCCAGATGCCATCAACCAGTAATAAAAATCTCATTTCTCTCCTCATCTACTTTTGCTAACGCCCATGTTTCCGCACCATACAATAGGACTGGGATGATCAAGATGCTATATAAATCGAGCTTAGTCCTTCGAGAGTGGCCTTTATTACTCAATTGGGTCTTGAGCCCAAAGAAACAGCGCCTGGCAACCGTGATTCTGCGTTTGATTTCGGTACTGATGTTTTTGTCCCTATTTACCGCGGAGCCAAGGTAGACGATGTCCTCAACTTCCTCAAGGTTTCTGCTCCCTAGTATGACACTCTGTCCGAGACGTCGGTGTTGTGTGTCCTTCCTTGATGACAGCATGTACTCCGTTGTGCCCTTGTTTAACGCCAGACCCATTTTAGCCGCTTCCGCTTCAATGCAAGCAAACGCCTCATTGACGGCTCGCTGTGTTCGTCCAATCACGTCAATGTCATTACCGTAAGCTAGCAATTGAACTGACTTCTAGAAGATCGTACCTCTGGTGTTGACTTGCGACTTTCGCACGATCTTGCCGAAGATGATGTTAAAGAAGTCCCATGACAGTGCGTCGCCTTGTCCAAAACCTTTTCTGCCATTGAAAGTCTCGGTGAGTTCGTTACTGAGCTTGGCGGAGCAGCGAGGGTTCTCCATCGTCATCCTACACAATCTGACGAGTTTGGTACGAATGCCAAAACTAGACCTGGCACTGTATAACTTGTCTCTATGCACGCTGGCCTTAAAATCGGCGAATAGGTGGTGACTGTCGATTTGCATTTCTTGAGTCGTTTCCAGGATCTGCCGTAATGTGAAGATCTGGTCTATTGTGAACTTACGAGGTCTGAAACCACACTGATAGGGACCTACCAGGTTATGGACAAATGGTTTCAGACGCTCACACAATACGACAGAGAGGATCATGTATGCGATGTTCAGGAGACTAATCCCTCGGTAGTTGGCGCAGTCAAAGGGGTCTATTTTCTTGTGTACCGGGCAAACGACGCTGAGATTCCACTCATCGAGTATGCTTTACTCCGACAATATCTTGCAGATGATCTGGTGCATGCGCCAAACTAACTCATCTCCAGCTGCTTTAAATAGTTCTGCGGGCAGTCCGTCGGCTGCAGCAGCTTTGTTCGACTTCAGCTTCGATATCTATCAACTAGTCTAAGTCGGGGGGATGGAATTCTTGTCTATTATCGTCCAAATTTAGTGGAACATTCTGACTTACAGCGGAATTGGGGCCGTCATCGCCGTTAAGGAGTCTGCAGAAATGATCCTTGTAGATTCTCAGTACAGACTGCGACTCCACATAAGTTGTCCATTTTGGTCCCGGCAGGCTTCGGTCCAAACCTTGTACTCCGGATAGCTATTTCACCTTTCGGAAAAACTTTCCGATTTCATTCGTGCCACAACACCTTTCCATTTCCTAGACTGCGCGCTTCTCATGCTCCTTCTTTTTTCTTCTGAGAAGCGTGTTCATACCTTCTTCTCCGTTCGTAGAGCTCACGAACAGCCCTCGTCGTTCGATTCAGCTTTGCTTCTTAGGCGTCTTGTTTAGCGGCATGCCCTAAATTATTTATTAGTGTAGATACAATGATGTGACATGCCTCGAAATTGTGTAATTAGCATTTTCCAAACTACCAGCAGCTGTCGGAAAGAAGAAGACTTTCTGTGGCACAACAGCAATCGAGTCGGCTCGAGCAGGGATGGGGAGACCCAACCGTCGACGGAAGCCCTGACCAAGGATGCAGGTAGTCCCGAGGTGGGCTCGGGCCCTAACGAACGCCTCTTTTGAAACTTGCATAGCTAGTTTATCGGCAGTCTCGTTTCCCATGATCATGTGATGTCTCGGGTCTCAGACAAGTCTTAGCGAATTCAATCTACCGACCAAACTTAGAAAAGATTAGCACTCTTGGACTATCTGTGAATTGGTTAAAGGATTAAGTAAGGCCTTAAGCACAGCTTGACTGTCGCTACAGACGCAAATACTTCGTCCCTTACATCTTTTCTTCACAGTATAGTTTGTGGCCATTAGGATCACGAAAGCTTCCGCCTGGAAGACCGATGAAATTGACTTAGGAGACGTGAAGTCTGATGTTGTGGTTTTCCACGAGGGCACCAGCTCCAGAACCCTCGGTCGTCTCGGAGCCGTCCGTGAAAATCAGGCTACATTCCTTTCCCGGTTAAGTCTCTGGCCAGAGCCAGTCCAGGATACCGCACGGATCTTGATCCTGTAATTCCAATTAATCCACGATTTCCTCATGTTTAAAATCGTGTGACCTGTGTAAGGCGCTCTTTGTCTTTGCCCCAAACATTCACCAAATTTTTTTATAGCGTCGAAAGCACTCTCTGCAAACTTCTACAAATATTCTATGGTCTTCAGCTGCTTCAGCTCCTCCAATTTAAAAATAAAATCAAAACATCCCGCAAATGCTACCAATTTAAGACAAATCCGAAAACGAAATTGGATGTTGATGCACAGTCATTATTGCTCACAAACGTCACACCTTTCCAGTGAAATAGATATTTGCTTCCAAGAGCTTGTAGGTGGCGCCATCTTTTGAAAACAGACCGAATTATTTTTCTCACCTGGTAGGCAAATCGTTATTGCTTTGTTGTCTTTTGAAAGAAAACACTTTTTGTTTTGCAAGAGAAGAAAATTGAGGGTAATCCTTTCTTGCCACCCTTTGCTTTGATATACGGTCTACTCCTCTTGCTAAGTTGATTTCAGAAAACAATTTTATTTCATCGAATTTAGGAACAGATAAACACAGTAGAACCGTCGGGAAAATTCAATGAAATCAGATATCTTTGTCACTCAGTTGAAAGCAACCAAATCTAATACCTAAGCCAATCTATTCTTTACACAGAGATTTGATTGAATCGATATATCGATGGAGAGACAGGCAGAAAAACGTGTCAAAAATAATTTCCAAGAACCGATTCATCTTTTATCGAAAGCTGTTCCAAATTGAAAACCATTGTGGATAGCAGGCACTTCAAAGGAAGTTTGGGCTTAAATTTTTCTTTGTGGTTTCGTCAATGCAGCGCAATTAAAGCAAAAAGGTGAAAATATCCAAGTGGCAGGAAATTACATTCGTTCCCTACAAACGACGAATGCTTTTCAGCTTGAACATGAAGGTCAGCTGAAATTAAGTACAGCGCCACCTGAAGCAAGATAATCATCGCGGGAATTTCAATGAGCTCCCACGCGAGCGACAAGCGCGTCTGTCGTGCATATAAAAGTACGTGGCGCAGTCGATGAAATCAGAGTTCAACAACTAGCCTCTTGGATTACTTCTCTCCAAACCCAAACCAATTCAACATGTTCAAATACGTAAGTCACTTCAGAAGGACTCCCCTGGGAGGACATTTCTCACAAGACTGTTTTTTTTAACTTACTTTGTAGACCGTTGTCATCTTCGCTGTCATTGCCTGCGCTGCCGCCAAGCCGGGAGTCGTCGCACCAGTGGCGTACTCTGCTCCAGTTGTGGCTGCTGCTCCAGTGGTCGCCGCTCCTCCAGTAGTTACCGCTACCAGTAGCCAAGTGATCGCCAGGAACTACAATGGAATCGCTGCTGCTCCAGTTGCTGTTGCTGCTCCAATTGCCAAATACGTCGCTGCCCCAGTCGCTGCTCCACTGGCCGCTCCAGTAGCTGCCCCAATTGCCAAATATGTCGCTGCTCCAGTTGCCGCTCCATTGGCAGCTCCAGTTGCTGCACCATTGGCCGCTAAGGTTGTAGCCTCCCCACTGGCTTACTCAGCACCTTTGGCTGCCCCTCTGGCTGCTGCTCCATTGGCCGCTAAGGTTTTGGCCTCGCCATACGCCGCTCCTTTGGCTTACTCAGCTCCCCTGGCAGCAGCTCCTCTCGGATACGCCGCTCCGTTGGCCGCTGCTCCCTTGGGATACGCCGCCCCATTGAGCTACGCCCCAGCCCCACTCTTGCTTAAGTAGAAGATGACAACGGAAATATACGAATTTGACTGAATTTAAATTTTGAGTTTTTTCTTCCGTTATTATGTCTTTTTTTTACTTTATCTAAATGTCTCGCAGTCTTCTGCTTACAACTGCATTATCAGAATCTTTGTGAAAATTCAAAATAAATGCTCAAGACACGACTGAGTCTGCAAAGGCGCCCTTGCCTGCGGTGGTTCCTTGTGAATGTCTCCACAATCCATAAAGAACAAGAACTGGTGACATAAAATTAATCAAAGTAAACCAAAGCATTCGTTTGAAAAGAATATTTCAAGCAGCAATGCAGACAAAAGCAAATGTTTTATTGCGCTGTTTTATGAGCTCATCGTTGAATCTTCGTTTGTCTCTGGTACTGATTTCTTTCGCAGGGTGCTGCTTAACGCTGATTTTAAAGGCTCAAGAACAATTGGGGCGTAAAAGTTTTAATTGATGAACAGAGCGCGGAGGAGCTTAGTATTGTTTATTTCAGTTTAAAGCCCTTGTGTGGTGGGAATTGTGGGCTGAACGCGAACGGTCTCCGCAGCTGGGCCTTTGGTGGAGAAAATTCAAAGAAGAAGAAGAAGATTGCCTGCACAGTGGCTTGAACTTGGTCAAGAGTCTTCTAATACAGTGCAAGACCATGTGGAGGCTATGGACACAACTGCTTCAATCGGAAATGTCTTTGAATTTGAGCCATTTTTTTGTTACTGCCGCGCACTAAAGGGATTGTTTATACTCTTAACTGACCGGAATAAAGCCACAGCACGGGAAGAAGGTATAGAGCAAGATAGAGGAAGGAGGTACCGATGCACATTGGTTTAAATGCCTGTGGATTGCAATAGGGTGGGGGGAAAGGGTTAGTCTGGGAAGAGCGTTTCCTATTCGTGTGGTGCCCTGAAGAACGACTTTCTAAACATAGCTGTACGTCCGAGTGTGGGCTTAAGGGTGAACGGGTGAGCATTCCTAGCGAGGCGGGTATTGTGGGTGAATTCTTGAAGGGGAAGAATGCAGCTGAGCAGTTTTTGTTGAAATAGCGATAAAATAGTGATAGAGACGCAACATTTCGTCGATGTTCTAGCGAGTCGATTGACATCGCAGCATTGTTATTGGCAATATCTTTTATCGCTCGCTGTTGGCTTCTATCTAGTAGGTGCAGTGAGGTCTTAGAAGCACCAGATCACATAGGAGCGCTGTACTCAAGCTTTGGGCGGATGTACGCCTTATATACTGGTCAAGAGAGGTGAAATATTTCTTGCATCGCTTTAAGAAACTTTGACATTTTTGGCGGTCTTATATATGTGATCGGTCCAATTTAGTGTTGAGTTCATATACATGCCAAGGATGGAAAGACGTTCGATTTCAACAACGCAAGAGCCGTTCATAGATAATGGCAGGTTGTTTTGAGATCGCTTGAGTGACAGTAGACAGCACTGAGTTTTGGAAGCATTAAATTCCACTCCAATCTTTTTACCCCAATCAATTATGGAGTCAAGATCTAAATTTAATGAGCTTAACATACGCTACCGCGTATGTGGCCTCCGTGGCCTAGCGGGAAGAGTGCGATGCTCACACGCTGAAGGGTCTAGGTTCGATTCCCGGCTGAACACCTCGAATTTTTCACGGCACCACCTCTATCGAGCTGCTGACAACATTCAATGAGCAGTACTTGTCTGGTAATGATCTTCTCAAACTTCGCCGTTCGGAGTCGGCAAAAATCTGTAGGTCCCTTCTATTCGCGAGAGAACAGTAGAGCGCACAACATGAGTATTTGATGAGCAAGTTAGGCACTGGTCCCCTGCGGACTGTTGCGCCATACAATTATTAGATTAACATATGCTACCGTTCCAAATCTATGGAACAACGCAACGGAGGACTGAGGCTTAGGCTGAGATGGCGCAATCAAGAGTAGAAGGACCTGAACCAACTGGGAGTGCGTAAATGAAGACAGCATGCAAGGGAACGTTCTGGCTTGAGAAGCCTGTCGGGTGACACTCAGGTTCAATTTACCCAAAGACGAAAAAGAAGAATTGCTTAGCAGATTACTCAACAAGTCCCGAGATCTATAGTGTGCGCCACTAATAAAAATTATTGACACAATATAATTTTTTTTTGTTGGTGGCGCCCTCTATACGACGCGGGACTCATAGTTTTGTTTCAAAAGAAGGAACAAGTGAAAATTATTGCGAGTATGGCTCAAAAATGTAAGCCCTTAGTCGTGAAAAAACGAGATCTGAACGAGCTCGCCTCTGGTCCCCTTGTTTGTTGTTCCGCCATTATAATAAGGGTTTCCTTTCAGAGGAAAAAAGACTGGTTCTGGCTCGGGATTCTTTACAAAAAAAACAAAAGAATCCTTACCTATGCTGATCAAAAGATTCAATTCATGTCCGTGCTGTACAAAAAAAAATTGGTCTCCCTGAACAAAGGCATTTTATTTAATTTCCCCTTAGGCTCAAAGAAACACGAACAATTTTGTTGCCCTAGTAACTGCTGTGGGTCGGAGGAAAGCATGCTCGATTAGTGGAATCTCAGCGTCGTTTGCCCGGTTAACAAGAAAGGAGACCCCTTTAACTGCGCCAAATACCGAGGGATTAGTCTCCTGAACATCGCATACAAGATCCTCTCTGCCGTATTGTGTGAGCGTCTGAAACCGTTTGTCCATGACCTGATAGGCCCCTATCAGTGTGGTTTCAGGCCAGGGAAGTCCACAATAGACCAGATCTTCACATTACGGCAGATACTGGAAAAGACCCAAGAAATGCAAATTGACACTCACCACCTATTCGTCGATTTCAAGGCTGCATATGACAGTGTGCATAGAGACGAGCTATACAGTGCCATGTCTAGTTTTGGCATTCGTACCAAACTCGTCATATTGCTCCGTCAAAGTCGGTACCGAACTCACCGAGACCTTCAATGTCAAAAAAGGTTTAAGACAAGGCGACGCACTGTCATGTGACTTCTTTAACACCATCCTCGAGAAGATCGTGCGTAACTCACAAGTCAACACCAGAGGCACGATCTTCCAGAAGTCAGTTCAATTGCTAGCTTACGCTGATGACATTGACGTGATTGGACGAACGCAGCGAGCAGTCAATGAGGCGTTTGCTGGCATTGAAGCGGAAGCGGATAAAATGGGTTTGGCGGTAAATGAGGGCAAAACGAAGTGCATGCTGTCATCAAGGAAGGACATACAACATCGACGCCTCGAACAGAGCGTCACACTAGGCAGTAGAAACCTTGAGGAAGTTGAGGACTTCGTCTACCTCGGCTCTGCAGTAAATAGGGACAACAACTTCAGTACCGAAATCAAACGCAGAATCACTCTTGCCAATCGCTGTTTCTTTGGGCTCAAGAGGCAATTGAGTAATAAAGGCCTGTCTCGAAGGACTAGGCTCGCCTTATATAACAGCTTGAACATCCCAGTCCTACTCTACGGCGCGGTAGCATGGACGTTACTTAAAGCGGATGAGGAAGCTTTTAGTCTTGTCGAGAGAAAAGTTTTGCGTGCGATTTTTGGTCCTGTTTGCGTTGATGGCATCTGGAGGAGAATATTTAATGACGAACTCTATGGGCTACACAGCGACATGCGCTTGGTCAAGTGTTTACGGATACAACGCTTAAGATGGTGAGGCCATGTAGAGCGTATGGACACCACTGCTCCGGCCCGAAAAGTCTTTGAATCCGAGCCATTGGGACAACGCAACAGAGGACGACCTCGGCTAAGGTGGCGCACACAAGTGGAGAAGGACCTCAACCAACTTGGAGTGCGCAACTGGAGACAGCTTGCGAAAGATCGTGCTGGCTGGAGAGACATGTTGGTTGAGGCCCAGGTCCACTTCTTCATGTCGGGGGACGGAATTCTTGTCTATTAAGTGGAGCTTTCTACCAAACATTGGTTTTTGGGCTCTGATCGCTGTTAAGATTTCTGCAGAAATGATCCCTACAGATTCTCAGAACAGACTGCGACTCTACCACAAGTTGTACATATTGATCCCGTTTAGCTCTGGTGGTACCGTGAAAAATTCGAGGTGTTCAGCCGGGAATCGAACCTCGACCCTTCGATACGTGAGCATCGCACATAACCCCTTACGGCCACGCGCTTCTCATGCTCCTTCTTTTTCCTTCAGAGATGCCGATGCTCTTCCCTTCTTCTCTGTTCGTAGAGCTCACGAACAGCCCTCGTCGTTAGATGCAGCGTCGCCCTATAGGCGTCTTGTTTAGCTGCGTGCGCTTGCCGGCACTCGTCGTCAAACCATGGGTTTCTTCTGGGTGGTGACGTGAAACCCAGAACATCAATTGCAGCTTCTTTGATGGCCTCTTGACAACGTTTCCAGTTTTCTTCTTTGGTTATTTCAGGCAGCGTCGGTCGAACTCTGAGCGAGTTTCAGGGAGAATCGGTTAGCAAAGTTCCCCGTGATCAGTTGCGATCCTTTATTATCCGAGGCAAGTTGTTGTCTCTGAACTAATAATTTTTTATGTGGTGAGGAAGTTACCCTCACGCACAACCCACAGACTGGTAGGCCAGGCCCATTATTTAAACCGTCGGGCAGGCGGGCTCGCTACGTACATTGGTTCACCATAAAACGGATGTTGTGAGTGCTATCCAGGGGACGCCACATGGAGGCTGTGTGTCAACTTGACCTGTGCACTAGCGAGGATAGTGTTAACAACTCGCCTTGTCGAGCGCAATCAACAACTTTACTTCGCGTGAACAGGCCTATGCCCGCCAAGTAATCGCACAGGTGAAATTGTTTGCGTTCCTCAATGAATTCCACAAAAAGAGGGAGTTCGCAGATTATCCTTTTGTCACAAGGAAGTGCCATTAAGTTTCTAAGGTTATTCTCTATAATGTGCTCAGGAGACCTTAGAAGAGTAAGAAAACTAGGATTCTGTGTGTTTCGTCCTCTTTGCCGAGTCTGATATTCAGTCTCAAAAACAATTTAGAAAATTTCAGCAAAAATATTTACAATGAACCAAAAAAATGTCCCAAATACTAAGTTTTTGGTACACATAGTTCCTGCGCTTAGAAATGGTATAACCTTTTAAATTATTGTTAAAGTTTCCAGTTTTCCAGTACACGTAATGGATGGAAGAAAAGGGTTTGAAGGCTGCAGAAGATAGTCTTTTCAAAGTTAAAATTGGGCTTTTCGCAAGATGAAAAAAAAAATACGCAAATGGAGTGTCCAAAGTGAATACGCCACTCCACCAAATAAGTAAAAATAGAAGTCTTTGAAAAAACATACACATCCTTGCCCCTGTTCTTGAGTTACGCTAAACTATGCAGGAATGGTGTGTAATACACATCTGAATCAAATTAGTTAATTGCTACTTCAATGCAATCCATCGCCAAGTCAAATTTATTCACCGATTCCGTTAAATTCACAGATAGTCAATACCAAACATTTAGGAGGCCAAGCGGGGAGCTCCACAGTAACGACTGATGCAAGATAAAGTGTCACGCGAGAATTTCAATGAGCTCGCACGTGCCCGGCACGACGCCGATATAAAAGTGTGTCGTGCCGACGAAGAAATCAGACTTCAGTCACTAGCCCCTTGGAATACTTCACTCCAAACCCAAACCAATTCAACATGTTCAAATACGTAAGTCAATTCAGTAGGACTCGCCTGGGCCGACATTTCTCACGAGACTGGTTTTTTACTCACTTTGCAGACCGCTGTCATCTTCGCTGTCATTGCCTGCGCTGCTGCTAATCCAGGACTCGTAGCACCACTTGCATACTCTGCTCCATTGGTCGCCGCTCCAGGAGTTGTCACCGCAACCAGCAGCCAAGTGATCGCAAGGAACTACAATGGAATCGCCGCCGCTCCAGTCGCCGTTGCTGCTCCAGTGGCCGCTAAGGTTGTAGCTGCTCCTTTGGCTGCCGCTCATTTGGCCTACTCAGCACCATTGGCCGCTGCTCCTCTGGCTTATTCTGCTCATCTGGCTTACTCCGCTCCATTGGCCTACTCCGCACCATTGGCCGCTGCTCCCCTGGGATATGCAGCTCCATTGAGCTATGCATCAGCTCCGCTTTTGCTCAAGAAGTAAACGACGACAACGAAAATAAACGAATTTGACTGAAGTTTCTCTTTCTTTTACTTTGATGATTGGGAAGCTATTTGTCCTTTCAGGTTTCGTTCTTTCTTTGGTGGTTTTTGGGGAAGGGCACTTCAGTGTTCATCGTCGATGTATGCACCGAATTTGGCAACATTTTACTTGTTTCACTCTCTCTTTCTCCTTTCATGATGCAATTTATAGAAAAGTCATCTAGCAATATTTGGAAGGGTCACAGTTACAAGTCATACGAATGGAAAACAAAACATAGCTCCAGCTGTGGAAGCAATTGCAGAAAAACTGCAAATGACATCTGAGATGGCTGCACGCAAGTGATGAAGAAACTACAGAAACTTGGTTTGTGACTTGGATTAAACTAGCGGAATGCGAGACCATCCCGGAGAGATGTTGAAAGATCTTGTGAGAAATCCGAAAGCGCTTTCGAAGAGGCGTTTATACAGTGAACCAAAAAAAAACTGGGACACCAATTACCTTCGAATTCAGCTTGAAATATCTCAGCTACTTATTAATATATTAAAACGAAATAAATTGCATATGAAACTGCAGTTTAATACGGTTTCAGAAAAGCAAACATATTTATTGCTAATTTTTTAATTTTAGCAACTAAAGGCTTAAATCAAAAATAGTGCAAATACATCGGCAAAAAATAAAAACTGGGACAATTACAAAAAATGAAAATAATTATTTTTTTCAATATTTTGTGTGTTGTCCTTTTGCTTTTATAGCTTCCTGCAACCTTCTGTTCATTGATCCAACCAGGTGTTCTTTTACAGTCGATAGAATTTTTTGCCATTTTTCATACAATGCTGTCGTTTACTCTTCTCTGGTACAGATGGTTCTTTTCGAACTTCCTTTTCTAAAATAGCCCATAGCTTTATGGGATTAAGATCCGGACTTCGGAGGGGATGCGTTTTTTTTGTGTTTCAAATTCACTAATTTTTGTTATACCGGCTGTGTGCTTTGGATCATTATCATGCACACTAGGCGGTAGTCCCAATTTTTCTGTGGTTTCAGGGATACAACATTTTAGGATATCAACGTATCCAAACTTTGTTAAATTTCCTTCAATTACATGAAGAGAACCAACTCCGTTTGTTGCCATTGAACCGAAAACCATTATGTTTCCACTACCGTGCTTAACTGTTGAAGTGACATTTTTGGGATCCAAAGCAGTTTCGTCCACCCAAAGCATCGACCATCACTACCAAAAATGTTAAATTTTGATTCGTCACAAAAAATTTATTCCAAAACTCATCCGTCTTCTGCACGTACTCCTTGGCATACTCCAGTCACTTTTGTATGTTTCTTTCTGATAGGGCTGACTTTTTGCGAGATATGCGGGCTTTTAGATCATTTTTATGTAAAAAAATGTGCACTGTTTGCGGATGAACTTCTGCAATTTTTTCTTTCTTCAAAGTTTTCGCAATTTGCACAGCTGATTCCTTTTTCTATTTTTTCCTCTTCTTCTTGTGGCGCTACAGTCCAGGGTGGACCTGGGCCTCAACCAACATGCCGCTCCAGCCAGCACGATCTTTCGCCAGCTGTCTCCAGTTACGCACTCCAAGTTGGTTGAGGTCCTTCTACACTTGTGGGCGCCACTTTAGTCTAGGTCGTCCTCTGTTGCGTTGTCTTAATGGCACGGATTCTATTGACCACCCTTAAAAATCTTCGTTTACTTTGATCCGTAGAAATTTTGGAAGGCCTTCCACTTCCCGAAACGCGATGAAGAAAACCGATATCTTTAAAAGACTTTATAATATTGGAGACTGTTGATTTAGGTTTGTTAACTACTAAATGAATTTCACGAATACTATATTTTTGTTCATAATAAGCAAACATTAAAGCTTTTATATCACGGGACGTCTGTTTATTTTCCATTTTTTCAACAACAAAATTTAATTCAATAAATATGCAATTGTAAACAACTTGACAGAATAGCGGAGGTAATCTTTAATAAAGATAAGGATATAAAAGCAACGGTACATTATTTCTGGTCTTGGAAAACAAGTGTCCCATTTTTTTTGGCCGATGAATTTGCACTGTTTTTGATTTAAGCCTTTAGTTGCTAAAATTAAAAAAAAAAACAATAAATGTGTATGGATTACTAAAACCGTATTAAAACCATCTTAAGCGTTGTATCCGTAGACTCTTGACCAGGCGCATGTCGCTGTACATCTCATAGAGTTCGTCGTTAAATCTTCTCCTCCAGATGCCATCAACGCAAACAGGACCAAAAATCGCACGCAAAACTTTTCTCTCGAAAAGACTAGGGGCTTCCTCATCCGCCATTGCTAACGTCCAAGATTCCGCGCCATATAGTAGGACGGGGATGATCAAGCTGTTATATAAGGCTACCTTAGTCCTTCGAGAGTGGCCTTTCTTACTCAATTGCCTCTTGAGCCCAAAGAAACAGCGCCTGGCAACAGTGATTCTGCGTTTGATTTCGGTACTGATGTTTTTGTCCGTATTTACCGCGGAGCCGAGGTAGACAAAGTCCTTGACTACCTCGAAGTTTCTGCTGCCTAGTGTGACGCTCCGTCCGAGATGTCGATGTTGTGTGTCCTTCCTTGATGACAGCATGCACTTCGTTTTGCCCTCATTTACCGCCAAACCCATTTTAGCCGCTTCCGCTTCAATGCTAACAAACGCCTCATTGACTGCTCTCTGCGTTCGTCCAATCACGTCAATGTCATCAGCGTAAGCTAGCAATTGAACTGACTTCTGGAAGATCGTGCCTCTGGTGTTGACTTGTGAGTTACGCACGATCTTCTCGAGGATGATGTTAAAGAAGTCACATGGCAGTGCGTCGCCTTGTCTAAAACCTATTTTGACATTGAAGGTTTCGGTGAGTTCATTACCGATCTTGACGGAGCAGCGAGAGTTCTCCATTGTCATCCTACACAATCTGACGAGTTTGGTAGGAATGCCAAAACTAGACATGGCACTGTATAGCTCGTCTCTATGCACACTGTCATATGTGGCCTTGAAATCGACGAATAGGTGGTGAGTTTCGATTTGGTCTTTTATAGGATCTGCCGTAATGTGAAGATCTGGTCTATTGTGGACTTTCCTGGTAGGAAACCACACTCATAGAGACCTATCAGGTCATGGACAAACGGTTTCTTTCTTTCTATATTGAAATATGGCTGAGATACCATATTTCAAGCTGAATTTGAAGATAATAAGTGCCCCAGTTTCTTTTCTGGTTCACTGTATGTCTCAACTTTTTCTGAATTTACCATAAAATACAGAATTCTGGAGCCTTCGCTTAGAATACGTGTTTTTTTAAATGTACGCAAGAAACTGGAGGTCTGAAAAATATTAGTTTGTAAGTAATTTTATCAATTTCCCTATGAATCTTAGTTTGATCCAGTGCTCATTTTTTTTTCGAATTCTGAGAGCGCAAAAACTCATCGCCGGTTAAAAAAATTGTTTCAAAAATATAAGTATAAAGAGTGTTTTTTTTAAGGCTATACGGTTTTAGGGTAGTATTCAGCAAAGAAAACTTTTTGTTTTGACCTTAATTTTAGTTTATTTGAAAGATAATTATTGGGTATTATAAAATAAACTTCACATATGGCATACGCTTGGCTTGCAGATAGTTTCATATGGAGGCCTATTTTGCAATAACTTTTTCCAACATCTGTGGCAATAACGCAGCGAATGCTGTTCTGTATGTATTAAACCGTTTCCGAATTGTCTATGTAGACAAATGACTTCTCAAATTCCTACACAAATTAGCTTAGAGACCGATCTTCCTTTCAATAAATCATTTGTGGCACTAGCTGTGTGACATGTGGCACCATCGTCTTGAAACCAAATCACATCATTGTTCAATTGATGAAATGTCATAAAGACATTTATTATGGCTCTATAACAATCACTATTCCCTGACACGTCCTTGCCGATCTTGATTATCAAACAGTTCGTGTAACGAGCACACAGGCTCATAAAACCCATCAAACAGTAAGTTTTTCTGGATGTAACAATGTGTCAACATGCCACTGGGGATAATCACCGCCCAAATCTTTCAGTTTTGTTTATTGCCGAGTCCATGAGGAACCAAAAGTGATCTTCACCGCTAAAGAAAATTCGGCTATGAAAATTGCAAGCAACGGCAATCTTGTTCTTGGTCATTTTACTGAATCTACGGCTTCCTAATGTTGTAATGCTAATGTAGGTAATGATGTAGTCTTAATTTCGGCACTAATTGGAAGTTGTCAGCATTCCTAAGATGCATAGATGGACTCTTATCCGATGTAGACTGCACTGTACACCAGCAATGAATTCTTCTGTACGGACTTTACGATGTCCCTGTGCATGCGCATCATCATTTGAATAAAAGTTGGGCCGAAATGTCAATCGACCTATTGCTCAAATGGATGATTGTGTCGATTGTGAATTTGACGTAGTGCGCGATACGCATTTTAAACAAAACCACGCAAAATATATAAGGTTGTCAAATATCTCCCTTCCGCCTTTCTGACTTTTGAATTTCCCGGCTATGTACAAAGCGCTACAGAGCTCGAATCTGGCAGTGCTATACATCATTTAAAAGGTCTTGACATAACCTACAAAACGACGCTATGCGTGATTAGTAGATGGATATTGCGTTCAACAGTTATCGACGCGTAAACATGGAGTTCACAAGCGCCGAAATTCGCGTTGTTTTAAAGTTTTTTTATACAATTTGGAAGCACTGTCAGACATTTTAAATGCCAAACCAAACTTGACAGTTGACAAAATGGCAGGAAGTTAAAATGGTGATGCCAACTTTAAGTTGGCGCGGAAACTTGGACGTTAGCAAAAGCGGATGAGGAAGCTCCTAGTCTTTTCGAGAGAAAAGTTTTGCGTACGATTTTTGTTCCTGTTTGCGTTGATGGCATATGGAGGAGAAGATTCAACGACGAACTTTACAGCAACATGCGCCTTGTCCAACGCATTCGGTTAAAATGCATGAAATGGCTAGTTCATGTAGAGCGTATGAAGACCACTGCTTCCGCCAGGAAGTTCTCCGAATCGGAGCCATTGGGATAAAGTAACAGAGAACGACTTAGGCTAAGGTGGCGCACACAAGTGGAGAAGGACCTCAACCATCTTGGAGGGCGCAACTGGAGACAGCTGGCGAAAGATCGTGCTGGCTGGAGGGGCATGTTGGTTGAGGCGCAGGTCCGTCCCGGACTTTAGCGCCACAAGAAGGAAAAGAAGAACTTCAAGTTGTATGCTCCTAACAAAGAATCGGACCTCGTACAATTTGGAGAATGGGAATCGTGTCTCCCTGTTGCATTCATTCATTTTTATTTTTATATGCATGATGTTCCTTATCAAACGTCACAAAAAACTTGCTGACGAAGTGACAGCAATTATATGAAATTAGTGATGATGGACAACATGCGTGCCATGCCTCATCTCATCTGATAATTATCTTCATGTTCAGTTTCTGGCACTCTATGGAAGTTTGCAGCGCACCCAAGCCAGGAGACACCCCAAATGCTTCTTGTTTTCTGATATTCTAGAGGGTCCCACCTCAAAATGGTTGCCTTAGGGCACATATTGGTCTCAGCCGCATGCACTTCGATGGCACTGTAAATGGCAATGAGGCCCAATTCCATGTGGGAACATTTCAAATGGAAATATTTCTTTCCCTTCCTGGTTGCCGGGCTTCCCGGCTTATCTTGCAAAAAGACCCTAAGCTCCATTCGACAGGTCCACTTAACTCCTTGAATATCGTTTGAACTTCCAATTTCCCAGCTTATCTCGCAAGAAGACCCTTAGCTCCTGTATGTTCCCAACAGTTTGAGGGCAGTTTGCAGCAGTCTGCACTTATGGCACAGCTGCATCGGGCAGCAGAAGACTACCATTGTCATCATTTTCGTCACCGAGCTTAAATAATCAGCGGTGCCAAAAATAGAAAAAAAAAAAAACACTTTTCAGTTGCTTCCCACAAAGTCTCAGTTTCATTTGTTGGACAAAACCTCCTTTGCAACATAGGTGAAGTGTCGACAGTGTTTGGAATTGGTAGAGCAGCAACTTAAGCTGCAATCCATTTGCACGGCCAATACAAAATTGCTCACACACCAGCAATTGCTGCACTCTTTGGCAACCGGCTACCGCATGATTCACTCAGTCAAGTGGTTTGTGTCAACACTTGTCCAAGGACGACTGCAATCGAACGGGTCACTTGCTCATTGCAATTCACCCGGATGTGTCTAGCGATCTTTCAAATTCCTTCACGACGCTTAGGTACACAAAAATATCTTTCCTCAGGCTCTCACACTTCTCGCGATTTGTTTGCGGACAATGGCGCGACCCAAAAAAAATGTTGCAACTGCCCGCAATCGATGGTCTCAATCGAAAAACAACCAAAAATACCAAACACCCGCAAGGCCAAGGGCAATCGGCTTTAATCGGCGACGACGCCTCGAAACACTGTGCAATCGGTCGCCTCCAACGAACCGACCCACATAAAGGTCAACCGATACTCACAAGCCTTACAAGCCCCACTCTCGGCGGCCACTGTGGCCTGTTGCAAGAAAGTCATCGCTAGAATTTCAATGAGCTCCCGCGATCGCGACGCGCACGTACGGTTTGAATATAAAAGTGTGGCCAGCGGATGGCCAAAACAGACATCAGCGCTTAGCCTCTTGGAATACTTCACCCCAAATCCAAACCCAAACCAGATCAATATGTTCAAATACGTAAGTAGTGCCTCTAGGACGAAAGGACTATGTAAGGCGAGATCTAATCATTTTTTTTTTTCGCTTAGACCGTTGTCATCTTCGCCGTCATTGCCTGCGCTGCTGCCAAGCCAGGAATAGTGGCACCACTTGCATACTCTGCTCCATTGGTCGCTGCTGCCCCAGGAGTTGTCACCGCCACCAGCAGCCAGGTGATCGCAAGGAACTACAATGGAATCGCCGCCGCTCCAGTCGCCGTTGCTGCTCCAGTTGCCGCTAAGGTTGTAGCTGCTCCTTTGGCTGCCGCTCCTTTGGCCTACTCAGCACCATTGGCCGCTGCTCCTTTGGCTTATTCTGCTCCTCTGGCTTACTCCTCACCGTTGGCTTACGCCGCTCCATTCGGTTACGCCGCCGCCCCATACTTGCTGAAGTAAACGATAACAACGGAAATATATGACATTTGAGTGAAACGAAATCCCTTTGCGTTTAATTTTGATTTGATGCGGGTTCTGGTGGGAATTAATATTGCCATCACAGTCAGTCAGAGTTGTGACACCCCCACATGCCTTCGGCATCACTCACATCTCAGTCCCTCTGTCGCCCGGGTAGGACACGTCAATTGATCCTTGCGCTGTCCTCCTACGACAAAGCGTTCGCTCTGTCTTCATCGCCACATCGCCAGCTATCATCTGCGTTCATGCGAGAATTTAATTGGCGTGTTCTGAATACCCAAAGCAATGTGCACTCCGTGTCGTTCCAAGATCGTCGCTCCCAATTGAGCGCCGGAGCAAAGTCTCGGTGAATAACTCGGGCGTTTAATTGCATTATACCTGCTTACCCTGTTCGACCCTGCGCCAACTGAGTGCAGGTGGGGCACTCTAGCGCAGGCTGGGGAATGTGGGGACGACATCTCCACTTCTGCATCCATTAAATGCAGTGCATTGGGTGCCGTTTTTCCAAGTGGCTGTGGAAGGGGGCCATTGTACACATTCGCTTAATTAAATTCTTAGTGTCGCTGTGTTATCCTCATCCAATCTGTTGCAGCCATAAATGCGGCGTCCCTCCATTGTTGTCGCCGTAGTCTACAACACAGCATCTCGCGGTGTTCTGTGTGCCTGAAGATGCGTGCCTCTGAGATACACTCGTGTTTATTGAAGAACCATCTGACGACGCCCCAACAACGACCTCATCATCACGTCAACTACCGCAGCGTTGGCCCCCACGGTATCCTGCGAAAAAATGAACTGAAATTCCTGAGAGTCCTCCGTCAGGTATTTGTGAGTGGGGTGTGGTAAGGAGGAGGAAGATAAGTCTTCTAACACGTACGCCATATTTTCTTAATTTATGAATAAGGATCCATTTAAGAGGGCTGCGCAAACAGGGATCCACCACGTCAAGTCGTCTGTGGAGTACGTTGAGTGTGTTATTGTTTCGTCATTTATTCTGGCCGCGGGCGGGGCTGAGAAGTGAAACAACGCAAGAGACAAGGTAATGAAGACATTAGGCAAATGTGTAATAAATATCCCTTTGTGTGCGGTGTGCTTGTTGTTCCGTCTTCTTCTGCTCTACGACTGCTTCAGCCCCAGCACCGGCTCCTCTTTCGACTACAGCTGCATATGATGATGGGGCTGTTAAACGAATCCATTGTGCTACCCAAGAAACAGGACGCCGAGCATGTGCGGATTTAATTTCAAACTCTGCAGACGCCCTGCCGCCCGAGTTCTGGTGTACTGGTGCGTGACTTGGAAGGGCTTACACGTAATTATGGCTGGGTTCCGGGTGAATCTCTGAAGGCTCACACAGCAGTTTACTGCAATTTTGGTAATTCAATTGTGGAATGCATTTTGTGTGTGTGGGCGTGTGTGTAGAAGTAACTGATTCGAGCGAGTGTGGGGGGCGAAGTGGCTCACAGCCCCGCAAGTTGATTGGAAGCAGATCTGAGCTGTGCAATAGTAGGAAAGAAATTAGGGGAATCGGATGTGGTGAGGATCTTATTCGGATTTCTGTTCATTGGTTGATAGATTTGTTGGCGGAACGTGCTTAGGGGGAGAAAAACTGCATACCTAACTCGTTATCCATACAACAGCAGCAGTACGAAGGTTGTCTTTGATTGGGCAACCCTCTTATGATGTGCGAAACTCAGCTGAAAATGTCGGCCTACAATAGATCTACAACAAAGGGCACAACAAACTCTGAATTTTATGCAACGGCTCAGCAGTTTGCCGATTTGGAGTATCCTTTACGAAACGTGTAAGCTCGGCGCCGTCTTCGAATCAGAGCCAGTAGGACAACACAACAGAAGACGGCCTAGCTTAAGAAGGCTCACACAAGGGGAGAAGGGCCTCAACCAACTTTGAATGCTCAACTGGAGGGAGCTAGCGAAAGATCGTGTTGGCTGGAGAGGCATGTTGGTTGAGGCCCAGGTCCACCCCGGACTGTAGCGCCAGAAGAAGAAGAAGAAGAAGAAGAAGCTCGGCGCCACGTGCAAATTCAGTGCTGTATCTTCGTTACAATCTATCATCTATTTCGGCTTTTGTCGATCCCGTCAATTGTTGATAGACTTTCTCCAAAAGCACGCAGATAACGGGATTACTGCTTTAAACTCTGTAGATTTATTGCTGGTTGGCGACTTTAACGCTAGGATTGGCTGCTCACAGAACAATTTTTCAAGTGGATCTATAATAATAATTGTTGGCGCTACAGTCCAAAGGGGGACCAGGGCCTAGCTTGCTCATCAACTACTCGTGTTGTACGCGCTACTGTTCTCTCACGAGTAGAAGGGACCTACAGTTTTTTGCCGACTCCGAACGGCGAAATTTGAGAAGCTTTCTTAGACGGTTATTACTCTTTGAGTGTTGTCAGCAGCTCGAAAGAGGTGGTGCCGGGAAATATTAGAAAAATTGGTGTTGAACCTAGACCCTTCGGCGTGTGAGCGTCGCACTCTACCCACTACGCCACGGCGATCACGTGGATCTGCTGGAGTTATATTCAATTCAACTCGTCGGTCAATGGATGATGTTTGCGATGGTAAAGAAGCGAAAATATTGGATTTTGCGGACTCGTTGGATGCTAGATTTTTGAATGGAAGCTGCGAAGGTGATTCTAAGGGTGTATTTACATTTATCCGAGAAACAGCGTGTTCCGTCATTGACTAAGGATTGGTAGCTGAAAGATGGAATGCCCTGTTGTCGAATTTTAAGGTAGGTCAGCACATTTTATCTGATCATATGCCATTAGAAACTTCGTGCAAATTTGGAACATTAGAGGAAATAGCCTGTTCAAGAGCACTAGAACTATTACCAAGGCTACATTGGAATAAAAGCTCGTATTTTTTAAGGGCTTACCAAAATAAATTAAATGAGGAAATTAGGAAACAGAGCATGCAGCACGACGACCTTAACATGTCCATACTAACTGAGATAATGAAAGCGGCCATTCCAGTAATCAATTAACGGAATAAGCAATTCAAGCAGAAATGCTTTGACTGGGAATGCTTTAGCATTTACTTTTCCCAAACTTTTGAGAAAACACAACACGCCTTTCCATAAAATCATGTTTGCAGCAGCCAGCAAAGATTTTAAGCAGATCTGCCTTGTCAAACGCAAGCTTTATGAAGAACAGTATATAGACCGCTTAAACTCGGCGATGTCCTCTGCAGAATTCTGGAAAGCGGGCAAAGCAATTAACGGTAGGCCAAATAGGATTGTTTATTCACTGCAGGCATCTGAGCTACAGGAGTACTTTAAAAGGCTGCTAAATGCGGCAGTATTTTCACCCCTCCTCCAATATGCAGCACCACTCTTTACAGACGAGCTCCTCGATTCGCCGTTTACAGTTGAGGAAGTGCGGATAGCATTAGAGGGTACAAAAACCGGAAAGGCACCAGGAGATGACAGGATTCCTTCAGAGTTCTATATTAACTGTTCCTCAGAGTTCCTGCTGTTACTAACCAAAGAATTTAATAAGATTTTCGAAAATGCAGATATAATAATAATTGTTGGCACTACAGTCCAAAGGGGGACCAGGGCCTAGCTTGCTCATCAACTACTCCTGTTGTGCGAGTAGAAGGGACCTACAGTTTTTTGCCGACTCCGAACGGAGAAGTTTGAGAAGCTTTCTGAGACAGTTATTACTCTTTGAGTGTTGTCAGCAGCTCGAAAGAGGTGGAGCCGTGAAAAATTCGAAAAATTGGTGTTGAACTGGGAATCGAACCTAGATCCTTCGGCGTGTGAGTGTCGCACTCTACCCACTACGCCACGGCGACCACAAAATGCAGATATACCAAGGTGTTTTAAAAAATCAATTATCTATCCCATGCACAAAAAAGGTGCATACGATTACCCTACGAACTACCAGGGCATCTCTTTTTTGAATTCTTCAGTGAAGTTATTCAGCTCACTGATTTTTGAACGACTCACAGAATGGGTAAACAATAAAAACATACTCAGCGTGTACCAAGCTGGTTTTAGAAAAAAACACTCCACCGCTGACCAGATATTCACCTTATTCCACGTTGCCGATAGCTTTATATGCAAAAAGAAGAAACTAAATGCATTTTTTGTAGATTTTCGAGCTGCTTTCAACTCGATTGATCGTAATGCATTATTCTACAAATTGTATATCTTGGGAGTTTCAACTAAAGTTGTGAATCTACTGAAAGCAATGTATGAGATCAATGTTGCCTATGTTTGGGATGGCAAATATATGTCGAGCGATTTTGAAACACAAATGGGAGTAAGGCAAGAATGCGTGCTGAGTACTTTGCTTTTCATTTTGTTTATAAATGACATTTTGAAGGAAGTTTGTGGAGGAATCGAGTTCGGTGGTTTGCGGAAACCAGGTGTCATCTTTGCCGATGACATCGTTCTTCTTGCGGATACAGTAGAGGGAATGCAACTGATGATCAACCGACTAGAACGCTACTGTGACCGTTGGAATCTTACGGTGAATCTTGAAAAATCAAAAATGATGATCTTCAGGAAAGGAGGTAATAGATATGCGAGGAAGGAAAAGTGAAATTATAAAGGCTAAAATTTGGAAATTGTTCGAGAGTATAAGTACCTCGGCATTGTGATCTGTTCTAACCTTAACCTTAAAAAGCATTTTGTGGCAAAATTGGTTGAGGCGAAAAGAGCTATATCATCAGACTGGGACCGTTGCATGGAAAATAGGTTTGTGGAGCATAGCGCAAAGATCCAGATATTTCGTACTGCTGCTTCCTCCATAATGCTGCATGGTGCCCAAGTGTGGGGGTGTTGGAAGTTCGATGCCACGGAACAGTTTTTAAGGTACTTCCTCAAACGAATTTTTCGGTTGCCGGGAAACTACTATGTTACCGTTATACACAAATACATTAAACATGCACTTCAATTACATATTGAAAGTCTTAGAAATGGATGAAAGAAGATTGCCCCATCTTGTACTCAAAATAATGATCACCTTAAGAAGCAGCCTCGTGAAAAGATGGGAGGAAATAGCGACCGAGTGTGGGGAAAGGTACCAAATTCAAACAGACATTAGACCTGCCGTTCTAAGAAATTGGTTTCGTAGGATATTGGAAGCTGCAAGCTTTCTGGCTCATAGAGGTTATGTTATAGAAGCATAATCTTCCCGGTATAGGTCGATTTATAGCCAGCTCAACTAAAACTTGCAAGATAATTCTTATCTCCCAAATAAATTACCACTCTCAATGATAACCATTATATTTAAACTAAGGGGTGAAATTATAAACCTCAACTACATTCCGCACCGCCCTGAGCTACCTCTACTGTGTGATACATGCAATCGCAAGGAGAGAGAAGACGTTTTCCGTTTCATTGCTAGATGCCCGATTCTAAAAGAGTTTCGTGGGATATTTTTCCGTTAACCCATCCTTGATTTAAACGAAGCACTATGTATTTTGAATGGAAGTCTTGGCTGGGAAAACATATATAAAAACTCGAAATTAGCACTGACTGATACATCCCGAATAGTCGAAGGTGACTTTTAAATCGAATATACCTATTTGTCAACATCAATTAAACTTAAAGTTATTATAAAGTCCTTCTGGTAGACGGACATAGGCCATACCATATTTTTCATTTTGTTAATTTAAATAATTGTGGCCGCCGTGGCGTAGTGGGTAGAGTGCGACGCTCACACGCCGAAGGGTCTAGGTTCGATTCCCAGTTCAACATCAATTTTTCGAATATTTCACGCCACCACCTCTTTCGAGTTGCTGACAACACTCAAAGAGTAATAACTGTCTAAGAAAGCGCTTCTCAAACTTCGCCGTTCGGAGTCGGCAAAAAACTGTAGGTCCATTCTAGTCGTGAGAGAACAGTAGCGCGCACAACACGAGTAGTTGATGAGCAAGCTAGGCCCTGGTCCCCCTCTGGACTGTAGCGCCAACAATTATTAATTATTATTAATTTAAATAATTGTATTAATGTATATGATTTATTACAAATAAAGTATATGTAACATACTAACTAAACTAACTAGCATGCAGATAAAATGAGAGCTTCTCTATACTTAGCTGGAATAAATTTGTTGTGGTACGCACGCCGTTGCATGTTGACGTGGGAAAAGCCCTAAATGACTTATCGGGGTCCCTTAACATTGACTTTCGTTCTCTTGGCTCTCTTACAATCGCAACTGATCGCTACAGAGTCTTCCTGGAAATCTCTCAATATTCGACGCAATAATAACAATCGGGTGGCACTACAGTCGACAGGGGGACCAGATCTTAGCTTGCTCATCAACTACTCGTGTTGTGCGCGCTACTGTTCTCTCACGAGTAGAAGGATCTACAATTTTTTTGCCGATTCCGAACGGCGAAGTTTGAGAAGCGCTTTCTTAGACAGTTATTACTCTTTGAGTGTTGTCAGCAACTCGAAAGAGGTGGTGCCGTGGAAAATGCGAAGTTTTCAGCCGGGAATCGAACCTGGACCTTCGAGGTGTGAGCATCGCACGCTGCCTGCAAGAAAAATGGAATCGTTTTCATGAAGCCGTGAAAGAAGCTTCCACTGCTGATGATCCAAACAGGATACCTGGAAGGCAATGCTGCATCGAATGAAGAAAGCAGAGAAGAAGGAAATAGAACCAGTTTCTTAGAAAAAAAGGAAGAGCATGAGGTGCGATTTTTGGTCCTGTTTGCGGTGATGGCATTTAAGGGAAAAGATTCAACGACGAAGTTAAGTCTAAGGTCTCGTTCCAATTTTTGGTCTTGGTCTTGGTCCTGGTCTTGGTCTTGGTCTTGGTCTTGGTCTTGATCTTGGTCTTGGTCTTGATCTTGGTCTTGGTCTTTGTCTTGGTCGTGGTCTTGGTCTTGGTCTTGGTCTTGGTCTTGGTCGTGGTCTTGGTCTTGGTCTTGGTCTTGGTCTTGGTCTTGGTCTTGGTCTTGGTCTTAGTCTTGGTCTTGGTCTTGGTCTTTGTCTTGGTCTTGGTCTTGGTCGTGGTCTTGGTCTTGGTCTTGGTCTTGGTCTTGGTCTTGGTCTTGGTCTTGGTCTTGGTCTTGAACTTGGTCTTGGTCTTGGTCGTGGTCTTGGTCTTGGTCTTGGTCTTGGTCTTGGTCTTGGTCTTGGTCTTGGTCTTGGTCTTGGTCTTGGTCTTGGTCTTGGTCTTGGTCTTGGTCTTGGTCTTGGTCTTGGTCTTGGTCTTGGTCTTGGTCTTGGTCTTGGTCTTGGTCTTGGTCGTGGTCTTGGTCTTGGTCGTGGTCTTGGTCTTTGTCTTGGTCTTGGTCGTGGTCTTGGTCTTGGTCTTGGTCTTGGTCTTGGTCTTGGTCTTGGTCTTGGTCTTGGTCTTGGTCTTGGTCTTGGTCTTGGTCTTGGTCTTGGTCTTGGTCTTGGTCTTGGTCTTGGTCTTGGTCTTGGTCTTGGTCTTGGTCTTGGTCTTGGTCTTGGTCTTGGTCTTGTTCTTGGTCTTGGTCTTGGTCATGGTCTTGGTCTTGGTCTTGGTCTTGGTCTTGGTCTTGGTCTTGGTCTTGATCTTGGTCTTGGTCTTGGTCTTGGTCTTTGTCTTGATTTTGGTCTTGGTCTTGGTCTTGGACTTGGTCTTGGTTTTGATCTTGGTCTTCGTCTTGGCGTTTGTTTTGTCTATAGTCTTGCCCTGGAGTTAAATGAAATTTTAAATTAAAACAACAAATTTTAATCATGTTCAATCACAGCTTTATTTTTGTTGTTATCTTTTCAGTCTTGCTTTACAAGTAGTAGGGTGAAGCGTAACCTAGAGGAGCTGAGTAAGCCAAAGGAGCCGCATATGGGGAAGCTAGAACCTTAGCGGCCAATGGGGCGGAATAAGCCAAAGGAGCAGCAGCCAATGGGGCGGAGTAGGCCAATGGGGCAGAGTAGGCCAATGGAGCGGCTACGACCTTAGCGGCCAATGGAGCAGCAACAGCGACTGGAGCGGCGGCGATTCCATTGTAGTTCCTGGCGATCACTTGACTGCTGGTGGCGGTGACAACTCCTGGAGCGGCGACCAGAGGAGCAGAGTATGCAAGTGGTGCAACGAGTCCAGGCTTGGCAGCAGCGCAGGCAATGACGGCGAAGATAACAACGGTCTAAAGAAAATAAAATTCAAATTAGGATCGTCCGTCCATGAAGCCCCTGCCGTGAGTGACTTACGTATTTGAACATGTTGATTTGGTTTAGTTGGATCGAGGTATTCCAAGAGGTGCTAAGTGGTGGTATGATTTCTCTAAGCCGCTTCAGTTCGTTTTATAGCGAAACTTATTGATGGGCAAGCCACGGCCGTGGCAACTTATTACGCATTCATGACAGCTCCCCGTTGGAACGTCTCACTGACTCATTGAGAAACAGCGGTTTTTCTGAACAGTGTGCTCTTGACCTTTAATTTGGTAGCGACGAAAACGGCTGAATTGGAGCGCGCTTGCTTCATACTGTATGTCGACTGTCGGCTACTAATTAAATTCAATCCTTGCAGGTGGGGTATTGCTTTCAATGATTAACGTCGACATTCCTCATCGGTTCCGCAATCAATTTAACTCGAATCGGATAATTGGTTGAGTTGAGTCTTTTTCTGTTTTATCCCCGCATCTCGTTTGCATCATTCGCAACGGATTTGGGGCTGTAATGCCAGCAATGTGGGCATGCTGTGGGTGTGTGTGTTCATCAGGGGATTTTGTGCACTTCCTCTGAATTAAATAATATCAGTTCCGGTGCAAATGTAAACATCAATTGGCTTAGCCCATGCATATGCCTGAATAATACCGATGGACGAAATCATTTTAATGTGGTACTTAAGTGATTGGTGAGTTTTTGTTTTTATTTTCACTGTCAGTTTCAGTTAAGTGTTTTTGTTGATTTGAGTTTATAATAATAGCGAATTTAAACTGAATGAGCGAGTCCACAAATGAAGTTGAATGAAATGCTGATAAACAGAGTGCATTCGGGGTCGTACCCGACTTTAACGAGACTTTTCTGTGTAGTTTTAAATGCACTCCTTTTTTTACAGCCACTCCTCCCACACTCCAGTTGCTCTAAAAGCTGTTTTCTTAAGCAGAAGTTGATGCACAAGAAATATTTACGACAAATGTCAAGTTTTTCCAATGAATGATAATCGCTTCCAAGATCAGACCCAACATACAGCTGGCGCCATCTACTGAATACGAATGGAATTTTTTTTTCGACCCAATAACTAGCACCAGCTGAATCCGAGTCTTCATGTATTTACTCCACCGGCATTACCGTCGCAGAGGACATGCCTCCGCCAGCAGAATTCTTCTAATTAAAGTCAAGGTTTACGAATACCCAAACGGGCCAGCAGAATTCGTCTAATTTAAGTCAGGGTTTGCGAAATACCCAAACAGAGTTGTTATCGTGATATGCGTCATTCCGGCAGTATGCGTCGAATGTGCTATGTGCCTCCGACAGATGGATAGAGTTATGCACCCTGTTCACGTTGGCCTCATTCAAGTCGTACCTCTGACATTTTGGCGATTGAATGTTTTTGAAGTCAGTCTCTGGGGCTCTGTTGCTCTTGAGACAAACTTGCGCTTTCCAAGTGAAGGACTGGATAAATAAAGTGTAGCAAGTCGTCTTCGTTTCGGCAAGTGGGCTGTTTTACAGCAGCCAACTTGACTCCGAGTTCACTTGACTCCGACTTCGTTTCGGAGTCAAGTTGGCTGCTGTAAAACAGCCCACTTGCCGAAACGAAATCTTTCCTAGCTCTAGTCAGACTCGTAGCCAAATACTGTTCTACAATATTGGCTACACTCCTACTACACTCATTGTAGCGAATTGCCAACCATGCCGAATATGAAGAACACACAGGAGTTTGTTTCCTCATCCCTTAAGACTCCACATACCAGGGTCGAGGAAGAGATGGTCTCAAGGTGAATTTTCTCGAAGTCACGCTGCAAGAGAATATTGTCTGTCCTGCCCTTCGACACTCTTCACTGGCATAAGCCAGTGCGTGCTGCTTGGAGCCGACCAACTCACTTGTGAACTTCTTATATAAGATTCGCCTTGAGTATAAAGGTACTTACTGTTTCACCAAGACTTCAGGCAAGTGAAGCAACGACAGAACTTCGAGAATTAATTGTGTTAAAATGAAAGTCGGTGCGTTAAGGATCTAAATAAATTGTCAGCTTACACTGCGCCATGGCGTAGTGGGTAGAGTGCGACGCTCACACGAGCTGAACACCTCGAATTTTTCACTGCTCCACCTCTTTCAAGCTGCTGTCAACACTCAAAGAGTAATAACTGTCTAAGAAAGCTTCTCAAACTTCGCCGTTCGGAGTCGGCAAAAAACTGTAGGTGCCTTCTACTCGTGAGAGAACAGTGTGAGGGTGTGGAAAATTAATTGAGCACACAACACGGGTAGTTGATGAGCAAGCTAGGCCCTGGTCCCCCTGTGGACTGTCGCGCCGACAATTATTATTACTATTGCACAATTCGAGCACACACGCAAAGTGGACAATTTTCGAAATACCAGGCAAGAAGGATCGAAACTGAGCTTCCATAACCCCCCCTACGGCTTTAATTCCACTCCAGGATTTTAAGAAAAGGCAATTTTTCCATACGAGAATATCTCTGACACAGACTTTCACTCAAGCGTCCTTCCTGGTGTTGTCACTATCTGCGGTTCAATCTTGGCCTTCAGCTTTTCAAAACAATTCCCACATACAAAGACCCTCGTTAATCAAGGTCAGTCTGTAATCGCCAGAAGATAATTTCGGATTCTGACGCTATTTGATAGTCATCCTCCCTCAAAAAGTCATTTCCCATTTCTGCGCATTCTCTGGCACACAACACCTCCTACCGCAAGTCCCGCCATCGACCGCCGCAAACAATCAAAAAGTTCACAACAAATTAAACTCAAACACACATAAAGTCAACAACTACCACCATCGAGGCTCTTCACTTAGCCGTAAGTGCGTCCACTTAACAGCTCAGTAAAATCCGCTTTACGACATCGACAAGAACCGCCCGATTATACGCAAGTCCCCAACGAATGCCAGACCGGTCATGTGGAATGCGAAATTACCATAACGAAAAACTATCCTGAATCCTTGTCTGCTTCGTTTGCGTCTTTCAAGGAACAATAAAATTCTTGTGAACTCTCGGCCACCACACTCACACACAAAGAGCCGGCCACGTGCACAACGCGAACGGCACAGGCGGGACGCACCGGAATTCCGAATAGAAGCCGTTTCGACTTCGGTTGTCCGTCGTCTCTTGAAATCCTCCAAATGAAGGACAACATGAACATCAATAGGAGTGGAGACAGTGATGCCTTGCTATCTTCCAATCGCAGGACTGGTGCGTATTCGCCACTCCTGCCTCTTGGCTGGAATCGTTAAGGACTATAATAAATTCCACTCATACATTGAGGTATGCGTTATGAAATTTAACGAAGTAAGCGAATGGGAAATGCACGGAATGGCCAAGAGGTAAAAGGGAATACCAGGTCAAGCAAACCAATCGTGAAAGAGCGCGAGTGTGTGAGCACGGGGGTCTGCATCCGCACCTTACGGGTCGATATCTCGGAATCAGACGAACGGAATCCAGTTGCGGAATGCCAGAGCTACAAATGAGAAATTCTTATTGAACCCGAAGGCGTTCGCCAGGAAAACGTACCTCTCGGGCGGTGCTGGTGGGCGTGTGTGTTTGGATGAGAGGATGTGGAGAAGTTTGAAGGCTCTGAATTCTTCGATTTCGTGCGGAATGCCCTCGGACGGGTAAAGAATGCCACTGGCATCCGCCCATTGTAATTAATTGCTGCTGTGGAATCCATTTGTTCTTAATGAGATATTAATTGTAGGTTAGCTCGGATGTGGAAGTCACGACCACCGCAAAGTTAGTAATTGTGAGAAGCTTAAAGTTGCTGCTCCTCGCTCTCATAGATCCGGGCGAGTAGGTTTGTTCCCAGACATAGAATTTATTGTGGAAGTTATTTAAGGATATGTCCTTGCCTGGCTAGAAGCCAAACCGCTGGTAATTCGTGCAAATTCGGATACATTTGGAACCGCAAGCTGAGGTGTGGGATAAAGTCAGGAATGAAAAAGCCAAGGATGAGGATGAGGATGAGGACGAGGATGAGGATGAGGACGAGGACGAGGACGAGGATGAGGATGAGGATGAGGATGAGGATGAGGATGAGGATGAGGATGAGGATGAGGATGAGGATGAGGATGAGGATGAGGATGAGGATGAGGATGAGGATGAGGATGAGGATGAGGATGAGGATGAGGATGAGGATGAGGATGAGGATGAGGATGAGGATGAGGATGAGGATGAGGATGAGGATGAGGATGAGGATGAGGATGAGGATGAGGATGAGGATGAGGATGAGGATGAGGATGAGGATGAGGATGAGGATGAGGATGAGGATGAGGATGAGGATGAGGATGAGGATGAGGATGAGGATGAGGATGAGGATGAGGATGAGGATGAGGATGAGGATGAGGATGAGGATGAGGATGAGGATGAGGATGAGGATGAGGATGAGGATGAGGATGAGGATGAGGATGAGGATGAGGATGAGGATGAGGATGAGGATGAGGATGAGGATGAGGATGAGGATGAGGATGAGGATGAGGATGAGGATGAGGATGAGGATGAGGATGAGGATGAGGATGAGGATGAGGATGAGGATGAGGATGAGGATGAGGATGAGGATGAGGATGAGGATGAGGATGAGGATGAGGATGAGGATGAGGATGAGGATGAGGATGAGGATGAGGATGAGGATGAGGATGAGGATGAGGATGAGGATGAGGATGAGGATGAGGATGAGGATGAGGATGAGGATGAGGATGAGGATGAGGATGAGGATGAGGATGAGGATGAGGATGAGGATGAGGATGAGGATGAGGATGAGGATGAGGATGAGGATGAGGATGAGGATGAGGATGAGGATGAGGATGAGGATGAGGATGAGGATGAGGATGAGGATGAGGATGAGGATGAGGATGAGGATGAGGATGAGGATGAGGATGAGGATGAGGATGAGGATGAGGATGAGGATGAGGATGAGGATGAGGATGAGGATGAGGATGAGGATGAGCATGAGGATGAGGACAAGAATGAGGATGAGGATGAGGATGAGGATGAGGATGAGGATGAGGATGAGGATGAGGATGAGGATGAGGATGAGGATGAGGATGAGGATGAGGATGAGGATGAGGATGAGGATGAGGATGAGGATGAGGATGAGGATGAGGATGAGGATGAGGATGAGGATGAGGATGAGGATGAGGATGAGGATGAGGATGAGGATGAGGATGAGGATGAGGATGAGGATGAGGATGAGGATGAGGATGAGGATGAGGATGAGGATGAGGATGAGATCTTTTTGAAAATGACTTCAATGACTTCTACAAATTAATATTCGAACTTTGCACGCCTCCCATTCGCTGCTTACTGATATTTTTGTTGTCTCTACTTTATAGAAAAACTAGTTTCTCAGCCCTTTCATCCAGCCATTGAGCATTCCTCAAGAAAGCTCCTCGTGGTAATGAACACAGCGCAGTCTGCGGTGGAACGTTGACTTTCAAACAAGTCTCGCAAGGAGGAAATGAAAACAAAAACTCTGAAAGAAATGAAATCAGGAATCGTAGAGAGCACTTTCGCTCCTCGATGCGAAAGTGGGAGTTACGGCCAATCGGGTAAGTGTGTGAGGGTGTGGAAAATTAATTGAGAATTTAAATTGGTGATGAAGACACTCCTCACAAAGAAGCATGCAACTCGGTTCTGTTTTCCCTGTTCTTCTCCATTTTCTTCTCCTTTTGCAGCGGACAATTCCTTTTCTGTCTGCTTGTAATTTGCAGCAATTTATTTCGCATGAATCTGAATTAATGAAGCTCTGAGTAAATAGAAAGTAAGGGGGAAGGAATAAAACGAAAAAAGAAACACGAAGTCGACATAAGGCAATGAGGACGAAGGATGGACTATCCTTAATTAAGAGTCAAACTCATGGAGGGCTTTGTAACTTTTATGTTCATTTTCATTAAGGGGAAAGCAAGAAAGGGATGTTTCATTTCATTAGAAAACTGCACTTAATCCAGGGTCCTGTTCAGCTTGCTGCAATGCAAATAAATAGACAGGAATCCTTTATCCTTAGTGACCTTGATGCAAGAGATTTGATTTCCACATCTGACGGTGTCTGCACAGGTTTCGATGTGTTTTGTATCAATATATCTCACCAAACTACAACAAGGACTTCAAAACAGGGAAGTAATGCATTCTAAATATGCCCATATCGTTTCAATTCATTTGTGGTTTACTATCTCTGGCTAACAACCGCTAAAGTGGAGTGACCTACTCGTACTTTATTTTAGTGACAAACTTTTAATTGCCTTCAGCAGTGTGAAACCCTTCGCTTTGTGTACTCCAAGCAGCAAGCGATACCAAACATCTCCCGAAGACGTCAACACTTTTCCATTCTAAACTTTCAACTCTTCGCAGTTTGGCTTCGAGCGCGCAATGAGTGCCAAGAGCCCTTCCAAAAAAGTCATTTTCCCCTGAACTGTGCTGCTTCGTACGCCCCACACTGCGCTCTTGTGAAACATACATTTATGCACACTCTCCTTCTACATCTGTGTAAGCACTTGAGTTGACAATTTTCGTCTCAAGGGTACACTCCGTACTGCCAACGTTGCAGAACACCATCACCCACATCAAAAATTCTCCTACCCCTCCTCCCCCCGCCCACCATACACACACGCCACGTCAAGCGATAGGGGTTAAATTTTATAAATGCAACATCAAAGCGTACAAGTTTCTATGGTTGCGTGGTGCGCCAGAGGAACGAGGTTGTCGGTGTGACAAAAATTTATGTTGACAGGACGACATCTTTCTCTCTTTCTCCCTCTCGTTCAACCCTCTGCAGGAGTTGAATATAATTTTTGCAGAAAAATGTTTAAAAAATTTCTTTGACACCTTTTGGCAACGAAATCATTCCCCCATCGGGGTTGTTGGGACTGGGTGCAAGTGCTAGTGTTGCCAGGAGCAGCTCTGTTGTCAAAGCGAAAAGTCAGTGCCGAAACGTAGCTAAATGGAGAGACTGCGGGTGTAGTCGACTGAAGGTGACTTCATACTGAGTGCACTTGCTTTAGTCCGAAAACCGTCCTCCATCACCATCGCACGAAGTGCTGTCAATGCAAATGGATACGAAGTGTGTATCGAACACAGGAACAGAAGCTACAGTAAAGTGCAGAGAGCTTTAAGTCTGTAAGTGCATATTGTAATTTCAGCCTTTAATGTGCATCTTTTGCGTAAACAGTGCGGCTGTTGATTTTCATGCGAAAACATCAATAAGAGCGGCTTGTGAGCACTTTCTTTGAGGCTTGCGATGCACTTTTTTCCCCCCATCAAGAGTTTTGCGGTTGTTGGAGTGATTTTTGCAAAGGAACAGAGAACGGAGTGAGCTCTGAGGGATGGATCTTAAGATGTGCCAATGTCGGTTCTATTACTTTGATGATTCCCTTTCAAATGTCGACTCTTTGAAGATCCATTAGAAACTTTGCTCTCTAGAGCCTCTTGGGTGAGAGATGCTTTCATGTGCCGAAGGAAATGGGTTTCCGAATTCATCAAGGTCGTTGGACGATGGGCCTTTAGTCGAAAAACGCAGCTACGCAGAGAGTAAAATCCAAGCACAGACCCGAAAGCAGGTGAAGGATTAAAATTTGTATTTCCTCTCCATCACCCAATGTCCTTTCACTATGACGGTAGAATTGAGTTGGTCAATGAGCTCAGATCGCTTTCTTTGTGCCTGTGCGCACCTCATCGGTTTTAACGAGTCCTACCTTCGATTCCGCCGCAGTATGGTGTCCTGAATTATGTGACATACACTCACTCCTTTCGAAATTCGTAGAACATATTCTTCCCACAAGGCACAATATCACGCCAACTGCCAGGCTGTATGCATGGTTCCTTATAAGCACATTGAAATGAAATCCTGTTTTGTTATTCAGGCACTCGCTGTAGGGAGAATGCTCATTCTTCTTGGGGATGGGTACGACTCTGGGAGCGTTGAGCTCTGTGCACGTTGAGCTCGTGTGTACTTCATTGTAGAGTATGGAAAACTATGCAGGAAAAAGAAAGGAATTCTTTATGCTCACATGCATAACTTTGTTTGAACAGAAATTGAAGTGCAGGCAAGGCTCCCATTGGATAGAGATGAGGGAGAAAAATCTCTCTGTTGTGGGGGGAGGCAGATGAGAAAAAATCAAAAACAGAAACATCTGCATATGTCGTTCTTTATAGTTCACAAGGTGCTCAGGAGCAGAAAAAATGGATTATAAGAATGCTGTTGTCAGGCTTTATGTGTGCGCTTTTAACCGTCCCAAGAAAGTTCTTGGTGCAATTTAGGATTTCCCTTAAACACAATGATGGGGCTTCCTTTGAGCAGGTCTTTGGTGTAAAACGTACGCGTGGAGATAGATATAATGCCACGTGATTGAACGGAAGCCGCAGAATAGGGAAGTTCACTCTTATGGGCCTGGAATGACGTGAGGAGTGTTTTGTAGACGAGAAAACGACTGAAACTATTAATAACAGGATACATGTGTGCATCGACTCACGGAATAAGCAAATAGGCATCATTCACCTTGTCTATGCCAGTTCGCTGTTGTCAGTAGACTGTAAGAAAAGAATTTGAGAAGAAGATGAAGAAGTTATGCCTTTCTGAGAGCCGCAATAGTCCGAAGGGACATTGGAATTCCTTCAGCCATTTAAATGCGGCAAAAGAGTTTTGAGAATTTACCATATTCGGTGGAAAACTTGACAGCTTGATGAGCCATTGCCAAGAAATTCGCCGGACATCTGCTGCTCGTTTTTCTCTTTACTGTGGCCTTTTCTTACGTGCCCAGGTTTGTAGGAATCATCAAATTACTTCTTCAAAAAGAATCCACAGATGGTTGAAGTGCTTCCTGATTCAGGCTGGTTTCCAAATATAACTTGCATGGAACAATAGTGTCAACATAGCACAGACAGCGAAGTCTCGCTAAAAGTTTTCCATTTCCCATTTGCCATTTCTTCTCCTTCTGACACACGTAAGACTTTCTTCATTCTTTTTTTTTGTTTTTCAACTAACTTTACTAAATGGCAAGATATATTCTGTGTGTTGTCTTCTTTTTCGTTTTGTTCTGATTATTACCTAGAAGACAATTCCAGTCTGAGTTGAAGGCATTTTACTGTACACGCTTTAAGTCCTTCCTTCATTCCAAGCAGAATCGATTTTTTTGCATCGGATTCGTTTCGCATTCCTGATCTGAGTGTAGATCCTCCATTAGCAAACAATTCAGGTTGTGAGCGCGACCTACAGTTTATTGCCGACTCCGAGCCGTAAAATGTTTTCATAAGCAATTCATACCTTTTGGGGACATGGGCTTGTTCACGCAAGGCAACGTTGTTGATTTCGCTCAACAAGGCGAGTTGCCAAGACTATTCTCCTTAGTGCACAGATCAAGTTGACATACAGCCTCCACGCGGCGGCCCCTGCATAGTCATCACAACACCAGTTGTATGGTGAATCAATGTCTGCAGCGAGCCCCTCTGCCCGATGGTTTAAATAATGTGCCAGGCCTACCAGTCTGTGGGTTTGGAGTGAGGTTAACTTCTTCACCGCGTAAAAATAAAATGTTCAGAAATGCCGAAATGCCTCGGATAATATACGACCAACTGTTGACAACCAAAGCAAACGTTATAAGGACAATGATTTTCGGTTCTGGCCGTGGAATGTGAGGTTCCTTAACAGACCACGTGCAGCCGAACAACTTGCGGAGGCTCTTCATTGCTACAAAGCAGACAATACCGCTATCCAGGAAGTGTTATGGGATGGGCCTGGTAAGAAACCTAGGAACAACTGCGATATCTACTACAGCGAGTGCTGTGGACAGAGAAGGTAGCGCCTTTTGGCTACGAACCGGATTTGTTGTTCGAGGCAGACTTAGGCAAAAAGTCTTGAGCTTCGACCCCGTCAGCGAAAGTCTTTATATAACAGCTTGATCATCCCAGTCCTTCTATAGGGCGCGGAAGTTTGGACGTTACCAAAAGTGAGTGAGGAAGCCATTAGTCTTTTTGGGAGAAACGTTTTGCGTGCGATTTTTGGTCCTGTTTGCGTTGATGGCATCTAGAGGAGAAGATTTTACGACGAACTCTATGGGTTGTACAGCGACATACGCTTGGTCAAGCGTCTTCGGATACAACGCTTAAGATGGCTAGGCCGTATTGAGTACATGGACACCACTCCTCCAGCACAAAAAGTCTTCGAATACGAGCCATTGGGACAACGCAACAGAGGACGACCTAGACTAAGGTGGCTCACACAAGTGGAGATGGATCTTAACCATCTTGGAGGGCGCAACTGGAGACAGCTGGCGAAAGATTGTGCTGGCTGGAGAGGCATGTTGGTTGAGGGCCAGGTCCTTCCAGACTGCAGCGCCACAAGAAGAAGAAGAATGCACACCTTTTGAGTGTTGTTCATATAGCTACCCGAAAGAGGCGGTACCGTGAAAAAATACGAAGTGTTCAGTCCAGTTGCCATATTTCTTGCGCCATGCAGTAGTAAGACAGAGTTGTTTCTGTTAAGACATCGCTATTCTGGCACTGTTATCGTTGCGCCTTTTTTACAGATCACTGCTCAAGTTCTGGGGCATTTAGCGCTGTGCAAAATAAAAGCACCACATTCGACTTTGTCACTATTATGCTAATTACTTTTTCCTATGGCCAGACAGGCGCCTCATAATTATTGCACAACATCTTTATTAAATCAGCCATTAAACCCATAAACAAGTTAATGCAAAAATGCATCTGGTCAATAAAAAAGGTCCCGTTATCGGAAACGCAACCGAATTTGAATTGTGCAATTAAATGGTCTGAAGAGCGTTCGAAGTGCACACCAGTGTTTCGTTTTTTTTTTTTGGTTTTAAACCTGTAGATACGAGGGTTGCCTTTTATATTTCGGGATTAGAGAACAAATAATAATAATAATAATTGTTGGCGCTACAGTCCAAAGGAGGACCAGGGCCTAGCTTGCTCATCAACTACTCGTGTTGTGCGCGCTACTGTTCTCTCACGAGTAGTAGGGACCTACAGTTTTTTGCCGACTCCGAACGGCGAAATTTGAGAAGCTTTCTTAGACAGTTATTACTCTTTGAGTGTTGTCAGCAGCTCGAAAGAGGTGGTGCCGTGAAATATTAGAAAAATTAGTGTTGAGCTGGGAGTCGAACCTAGACCCTTCGGCGTGTGAGCGTCTTGAGGTATCTCCAAAACGTGCATTCTGAACGCATCAACCGCCTCTTCAGGTGTCGAAAAACGTTGACCTCTCATTTTATTTTTCACGTACGGGAATGAAAAGAAGTCATTCGGTGCCAAGTCAGGACAATACGGCGGGTGACTCATCAAATCGATGTTTTGAGTGCTCAAATATGCAGTTGTTTGAGCCGATGTGTGAGAGCTAGCATTGTCGTGGTGAAGAGTGATCTGTCTTCGGCAGTTGGTTTTCCTGATCTCTTGGAAGACAACTGGCAAACAAATGGTTTGTATCACTCAGAATTGACTGTTCTGCGTTGTTCTAGTGACACAATTGCATTCCCATCATCAACCAAATATTATCGACCGATTAAATTAAATTTTGCTAAGGAAACAACTGAACTGATCAAGTTTGAGGTTGAACCAATTCTTCAACAAATTAAGACTATACTACCTGTTGGGATTAATAGAGCCAGCATGCATGTAATTATCAAACCGATTATTTTATTAACTATGATTGATGGAAAAATTTGCAAACCTGTTACATTTGAGCTGCCAAACCATCTGAAATGAATAATTTAGCTAATCTTTCAAGAAAGCATGTGAACCAAGAAGTGAGAAGGGGTGGAGGTGGGCGCGAAAATGAAACACTTGATTAAAAACGACTTTATATTTATTTCTCAACGCAAGGAAAAGATATTTATTTTATTCATTTTATATTTCAGGACTGGGCAACCCTAATGTTGCAATCTGGCAACTGCCAGCTTTATCGTAAAGTTTGACATTTTGGAGGTTTTACGCACTCAGAACTTTTTGACATACGAGCGCTATTTGTCTTGTTTACAGTAACTTAAAATATTCATCTCTCCCCAAAAAATTGAATTAAATCGTGAAAATTTTCTTGCGATTATTTTATACAACTTTTGACGTGGATTTACTCAACAACAGTGCATCGATGAACTTAATTAAATTTTTGGCGATGAAGCTCCATCAAGGACCAGTGTTTATCGATGGTGTGGAGAATTCAGCCGTGGTCGCCGTGGTGTAGTGGGTAGAGTGCAACGCTCACACGCCGAAGGATCTAGGTTCGACTCCCAGCTCAGCACCAATTTTTCGAATTTTCGAGCTGCTGACAACACTCAAAGAGTAATAACTGTCTAAGAAAGCTTCTCAAATCTCGCCGTTCGGAGTCGGCAAAACGCTGTAGGTCCCTTCTACTCGTGAGAGAACAGTAGCGCGTACAACACGAGTAGTTGATGAGCAAGCTAGGCCCTGGTCCCCCTTTGGACTGTAGCGCCAACAATTGTTATTGTTGGAGAATTCAGCCGAGGTCGTAGGTACTCCAATGCGAATTTCGTGAAGGTCGTCCAAAATCAGCTGTTGTTCCGGAAACCATTGATGCTGTGCGCCAACTGATATTCCAAGATCGTCATTTGAACAATCCTGAGATGGAGACAACCTTAGGCATTAGTGGGACCAGCATACATTCAATATTGCATGAACATTTGACCGTAAAAAAAATTTGTTCGCGTTGGATCCCACACAATATATCAATCGCTCTTTCGATTGATCGAAAGAAATGCTCCAAAAATACGATCACGGTGCTTCGAAACTCGTTCATGACATCGTGATAGCTGATGAATCGTGTATTTACGCGTATGAGCCCGAAAGTAAACAGCAGTCGACTGTATGGGTGTTTCAAATTGAGCCAAATCCAACAAAAGTTGCTCGCGCACGAAGCACTTCCAAGCATATGGTCGCCTGTTTTTTCGGAAAAAATGGACATGTCGCAACCGTTCCACTAGAACAACGCAAAACAGTCAATTCTGAGTGGTACGCAACCATTTGTTTGCCAGTTGTCTTCCAAGAAATCAGGAAAACCAACCGCCGAAGACGGATCACTCTTCACCACGACAATGCGAGCTCTCACACATCGGCTCAAGCAACTGCATTTTTGAGCACTCAAAACATCGATTTGATGAGTCACCCGCCGTATTGTCCTGACTTGGCACGGAATGATTTCATTTTATTCCCGTACGTAAAAAATAAAATGGGAGGTGAACGTTTTTCGACACCTGAAGAAGCGGATGATGCGTTCAAAAAACATATATTGGAGATACCTCAATCAGTGTGGCAAAAGTGCATCAAAATTCGGTTCAAACGCATGCAAAAGTGTATAGGTCTTAATGGGGAATATTTGGAAAAACTATAAAGCTCTTCTCGAGGATAAACATTTGTTTTTGTTCTCTAATCCCGAAATATAAAAGGCAACTCTCGTATGCTGTATAGGGGGCGCCACTCACAAAAAGAATTAATAAATTTCATGGAGGAAAAGCGGTATACTTCTTTCACAAATTGAACTGTTAGCACCGCTTATGCCTTCTTACTTACAACATTCTTCGATCTTCCTTACCGGCTTCCCCACTTTAAGTCCAAATAAAAATGCTTCAGTTGCGACGTCTATATCCCGCTGCTCTTTCAGTGCATTCGAAATCGACAAAATATTAAAATCATCGTTAACTGATCATACAATGTAATGCTGCTCGTAAACATCTTTAAATCAACCTCCACCAAGTCTAAGTCTGGGTCAGTCTACAACTCACTTGAGCTCACATTCAAACCACACCTGAACTTAAAGTTTCGATGTGTAATTAATCTGAATTTTTGGCAAGGTGGCCCGATGATCTTGGAAATAAGAAACTTTGTCAAGTGTTTTAAGGATGCAGGACATGATAAAACTAAATATAAATTGAAATTGTCTTCATTTTATGTGTAAATCAAAAATTCAAGCACCTTAGATGGACTTAAGGCAACAAACTCATTCGTCCAGCATGGTTTGGTATTGCCAGTTACGCACGTTTAGCCAACTGATGTCTGCAGCAATCTTAAAAATAACAAAATTGGCTAAGCTTTCGTCGCACCAGAGATCTTGTGAAGGTTTAGGCGCAAACATGGTCAGATCTTTGAATGCGTGACGATGATAACCGAATGCTGCCTCTTGCGACCTTACTCTATCCTGCTTTATGCCCATTAAGACAGCTAGCCCATTCTGAGACCCATGTGTAACAACTACGCAATTCTAAGCAAGATTGCCAGCAAATATTGTTCCTTCCTTAAGCCTTATAATTATTTCGGACATACATTTAGGCGCATTGACTTTGAGCTTGCATAGTTCTGCGATCTTGGCGAGTCAAAGCTGACGGTCCAGTGGTGGGTATATTGTGGGCGGTATCCAGCACACAAATCCGCTTTCAGCAAATCGCCTTAGGTTCAATTATTAAATTGAATTGAAAGGCGTGCTAAAATGTTTCAAATGAGTGTCCGGTAGCACGACTGTGGGCGTGGCTTTTATTTGTCTCGCCGTGGTGGCGCAAATTTGAGAGGATCTGTCGCGCAAGTTAAAGAAAACTAATGAGTTTTATTTTTGAAACTATTTATAAGCAAAATAGGCGAGGACACTTACAACCGAGGAGACGGCCGATCGTATTGACAACATATTCGATGTTGATTGTTGCTCCTAGGGGCGTTCAATATACCAGGTATGCCGGCATAAAGTGAGCGTCAAGATACAAATGTCTCGATAGGGAACATTTGTTGTGTTATTTTTTTTTGTGTTTGCTATGACATCTGTGAAAATATTTAGTATACATCAAGTCATTGAACATCATATTTTTCCATCGCGTTAAAAATGTCGAATTTTGTACCAGAAAGTGATGATTTGCAGAAAACATTAATTTTTTGTTTTCATTTCAAGAAAAGTGCTGCAGAGTCGCATCGAATGCTTGTCGAGGCATATGGTGATCATGATCTATCATAAGCAACATGCAAAAGATGGTTTCAACGGTTCAGAAATAATGATTTTCATGTGAGAAATGAAGAACGTGGAAGACCACCAAAAGAGTTTGAAGACGCCGAATTGCAAATGATATTGGATGGAGATGACACTTTGAGTCAAAAGCAAATGGCAGCAATGTTAAATGTTGCACAACAAAAAATTTCTGATTGTTTAAAAGCTATGGGAAATATCCAAAAGTGTGGAAAATGGGTGCCACATGAATTGAATGAAAGACCGATGGAAAACCGAAAAAACACTTATGAAATTTTGCTTCAAAGACACGAAAGAAAATCGGTTTTGCATCGGATTGTTACTGGCCATGAAAAATGGATTTATTTTAAGAATCCTAAACGGAAAAAATCGTTTGTTAATCTGGGACAACCATCAACATCGACTGCAAAACCAGATCGTTTCGGCAAGAAGACAATGCTGTGTGTTTGGTGGGACCAGAAAGGTGTGTTGTACCAAGAGCTCCTAAAACCTGGTGAAACCGTCAACACTGATCGCTACCGGCAACAAATGATCAATTTGAACCATTCATTGGTCGAGAAACGACCAGAATGGGCCAGAAGACACGGCAAGGTAATTTTGCTCCATGGCAATGCACCTGCACATAAAGCAAAACCGGTTCAGGATGCAATCAAAACACTTTTTTTTTTTTTTTTTTTTTATAATTGACGCGTGCAAAAGGGGTTGCGAGTACCCTTAAGTGACCGGATCAAGTCACAGCACGGGCCGAAGGTATAGAGGAAGAGAGGGAGAGGAGGTACCGATGCACATTGGTTTTAAATGCCTGTGGATTGTAATGAGGAGGAAAAATCGGATACACTTGGCTGGGAGCAGCTACCCCACCCGCCGTATTCACCAGACTCGGCTCCTTCCGACTACCATTTGTTTTCATCGATGCGTGTCCCGCATTGGCTGAGCAGCACTTTGATTCCTACGAGGAGGTCGAAAATTGGGTGTCTGATTGGTTTGCTTTAAAAGACGAAACATTTTATTGGCGTGGTATTTACAAATTGCCAGAAAGGTGGTCAAAATGCGTAGAAACCAATGTCCGATACTTTGAATAAAATTGTCTTTACTTTCCCATTAATAATTAGTGTTATATTTTCACAAAAAAACGTTCATTTCATATCGGTATACCGGTAGAGCTCGACTATCTAATGCTAGAAAGCTGCACCAGCCAACCAAGAGGAGATTTGCCTCAGTACACCGAAGATTGCCAGAGTCTGCGAATAGTAACTTAGCGATAGACTCTCCAGAATACTTACGTCTAACACAGACTTCAGCAAAAAGTGGTTTCATTACCGCTCAGGCATCCAAATGTAGTCGAAACCATTATTGACTACCGACCACCCCCGATGACGACGAGTGTGAACAGCAAAAACATTAAACGGCCAAGTCATACAGAAAAACGCTGAAACGGGGCTAGAAGAAGACGGGAGAAAAAGCTTCTACACCTCAAAAAAATCTCTAGCGGTGTCCCCGCCCAAGGACATCGAAGATTCTGGGGATAAACACAAAATACAAAATCTTTATAAAAATGCCAAGAGCCTGGCAGCAGGCTTTAAGAAAGGCACTCGGGCTCCTCGAAATTGTGAGAGTTACCTAGTTACTGACCCACAGGGAATAATAATAATAATAATTGTTGGCGCTACAGTCCAAAGGGGAACCAGGGCCTAGCTTGCTCATCAACTACTCGTGTTGTACGCGCTACTGTTCTCTCACGAGTAGAAGGCACCTACAGTTTTTTGCGAACTCCGAACGGCGAAATTTGAGAAGCTTTCTTAGACAGTTATTACTCTTTGAGTGTTGTTAGCAGCTCGAAAGAGGTGGTACCGTTAAATTCGAAAAATTGGTGTCGAGCTGGGAGTCGAACCTAGACCCTTCGGCGTGTGAGCGTCGCACTCTACCCACTACTCCACGTCGACCACACCCACAGGGAATACGAGGGTTTTATATTTCGAGATTAGAGAACAAAAACAAATATTAATCATCGAAAATAGCTTTATTGTTTTTCACAATATTCCCCATTAAGATCTATACACTTATGATTGTGTTTGAACCAATTGGCAAATCACTTTGCCACTCTGGTTGAGGTATCTCCAAAACATGCATTCTGCACGCATCAACCGCTTCTTCAGGTGCCGAAAAACGTTGATCTCTCATTTTACTTTTTAAGTACGGGAATAAAAAGAAGTCATTCGGTGCCAAGTCAGGACTATACGGTGGATGACTCATCAAATCGATGTTTTGAGTGCTCAAATATGCAGTTGTTTGAGCCGATGTGTGAGAGCTCGCATTGTCGTGGTGAAGAGTGATCTGTCTCCTTCGGTTGGTTTTCCTGATTTCTTGGAAGACAACTGGCAAGCAAGTGGTTGTGTACCACTCAAAACTGACTGCTCTGCGTTGTTCTAGTGGTACAGTTGCGACTTGTAAAGTTTTTCCGAAAAAACAGGCGACCATTTGCTTGGGGATGCTTCGTGCGCGAGCAACTTTTGTTGGATTTGGCTCAATTTGAAACACCCATACCGTCGACTGCTGTTTTCTTTCGGGCCCATACGCGTAAGTCCACGATTTATCACCTGTCACGATATCATGGACGTGTTTCGAAGCACCGCGATCGTAGTTTTGGAGTATTTCCTTCGACTAATCGACACGAGCCTTTTATTGAGCGATTGACAAATTGTGTGGGATCCAACGCGAACAAATTTTTTTGACAGTCAAATGTTCATGCAATGTTGAATGTACGCTGGTCGCACTAATGCCTAAGGTTTTCTCAATCTCACGATAGGTCACATCACGGTACAGATATGAAGGTAATAATTTGCGCATGTGTCATCAAAAGTAAACAAAAACAAAATTCAAGATGGCTGATCAGAGTGACATTGATGTTTGTCAAATCATATGATTTTGCAATTTTGTAATTCATATTAGATTGGTTTCTTTAGGGAAGTTTTTCTTTATTTATAGTTACAAATAGTAATAAAGTGAGATTGTGGAAGAATAATCAATTGTGAATAAGTGCCAAGTGTCTCAAAATGTAGTTGCTATGCGAAAAAAGGAAAAATACAACAATTTTGGATGAACGCGTATTGCAAAGGTATTTATTCGGCATTAATTCGATAGGATATTGTGTATTAACATAAGTTTTCAATCAAGTTTAAGTTGACGAAGTCTATTTGTAAACCTATGAAATTGTTTTTTTAATTGTCCTCTTTCTTTTCACTGAATTATCTTCTACTGCACTATTTAGGTGTTTAATTCTAAAATGCATTCTGGATCTGAAAAAAAAAATTCCTTAACTTTCCTATCGGTCGGTATGTGTGTGGATAAATTGTTGTTTCCAGTTCTTAGCCTTCAACTCTGCTATTTGCTTTAGTAACCTGCCAAATGAAAACATACTAGCTCAAATTCTCTTTAAGTGCCATGCGTTTAAATTTATTCTGATCTACTTACTCGGAATATGTCGGCCCTGCTTCTTCAATTTGAGTACTACCAACTACCATTACTGGCTTGGCTTGTACTCCGCAGTCTTTTTTCAAGATATTTACATCTTTTTGTGTGGAGCAATCGATACACTTGGGGTCGTTGGATTCGTATAAGTCCTCCGTTTGTACTTCAACCTCAACGTTCTCCTTATCAATCAATCCATCGCTAATATGTGAATCGATGGATGTGCTGACATTATGTGGACAACAGGTATTTTATAATAAATTATGGGCACTTGCCTGGATACCAAAAGTCTATTTTGAGCTCGTAATTCTCGTGCAGTCGTTTCTCCATTATGGTATCCTCTTTATAGTGGTAATAAGATTGAATGCACAGCATCATCCTTCAGTCGTCTAGTTTTTAACGATATTCCATGCTGCACATATAAAGGATTCAATGGCATAAAATCACTTTTCTTAAAATGTTTTGAGCGAATTCTTGCTGTTTAAACGTTGAACTTATCCTTCCGACCACAGGAAAATACCCATTGTTTACATATTTTGTTTTGTTTTGGGAATGAATGATACGATACATTTTCATTTTCACTTGTATTTGTATTCTTATTGTTTTGAGAACACCGCACACGAACTGCACAGCGCATTTTAGAAACTTAGAAATTGTTTACTTTAATTAAAACACAATATTACCGATGTAAACAAACTCTACGATGTCACCGACAGCCGCCATATTTCGAGAATTTGACAGATGCGCAGAACGAAACCAAAATATCTGCCCGGAGTATATTACTTTGTGGTCGCCGTGGCGTAGTGGGTAGAGTGCGACGCTCACACGCCGAAGGGTGTAGGTTCGACTCCCAGCTCAACAACAATTTTTCGAATTTTTCACGGCACCACCTCTTTCGAGCTGCTGACAACACTCAAAGAGTAATAACTGTCTAAGAAAGCTTCTCAAATCTCGCCGTTCGGAGTCGGCAAAAAACTGTAGGTCCCTTCTACTCGTGACAGAACAGTACCGCGCACAACACGAGAAGTTGATGAGCAAGCTAGGCCCTAGTCCCCCTTTGGACTGTAGCGCCAAAAATTATTATTATTATTTAGTATATTACCTTTTGCACATGTACCTTGAGCATGACGATCCTGCAACACGAGTATCAGGTGGCGCACAGCATCAATGGTTTCCGGAATAACAACTGATTTTGGACGACCTTCCCGAAATCCGTTTTGAAGTGACCTACGACCTCGGTTGAATTCACAAATGCCATCGATAAACACTGGTCTTTGATGGAGCTTCATCGCCAGTTCATCATTAAGTTCATCGATGCACTGCTGTTGAGTTAATCCACGTCGAAAGTTGTTAAAAATAATCGCACGAAGATTTGCATGATTTAATTCTATTTTTTGGGCGAGATAAATCTTTCAAGTTACTGTAAACAACACAAATAGCGTCGTATGTCAAAACCTTCTGAGTACGTATAACCTCAAAAATGTCAAACTTTATTATAGAGCTAGCAGTTGCCAGATTTCAACACTAGAGTTGCCCTATCCCGAAATATAAAACGCACCTTTCGTAGTGGATGTGTTTCAGCAACATTTCCAATAGCTGCTTAGCAGGCATGACCAGGAGAGAGTAGTAGGGGACAAGGAAACCCCAATACCGATCGATAAAGTAGTTCCCCTGCCCAGTCTTGAAGAAATCAGATCATCTATTCAATAACTAAGGAATAACAAAGCCGCAGGTGCCGACGGCTTGCCGTCAGAGCACTCGTTTGCAGAGTAATAGTTTTCGAAAACATTTTTAAGGATGACATATACCTATAATCTGACAGCTTTCACATCTCTCTCTCTGCAACGCAAAGACTTTGGTCAAATATTGTCTCATATGCAGTCACGACCAAACTCGTCGTTATTCGTGGTCAATGCACATTTCAAAAAAGTGCCTTTATCCGTAGACAACAAGGCCGATACACAGGAACGATGGAATTGAATTGGCATCGAGTCACACTCTGAAATGTACTTAAACGAATCGCTTAACAACTGCCATCAGTTATCCGTGCCCTAACCACCTCAGACGACGTTGTCAGCCCAAATAGAGCCGAGCACTCTGACACTGCGCATCCGCCCATTATAAAATACTCGCATCACTCGACACAGAAGCAACGGCCAATTGAAAATTTCAAACACGTTTCGTCCGCCAGATGCATTGCGCTCTCTGACCCGTATTTTGATCGTTTTTCACAGCCAGCACCACCGTCTGCAGCATGAACGAGCTGTGCGATTAGAGATTGGTAGAAAGCAGCATCAACCATGTTACCCCCGCCCCACAACAGGTTGCTGCAAACAGACAGAGCGAACGAAGTATGTGGCAACAAAAAATCAAAGCGCAGTCGATTTCTATGTTTGCCCGCTTGCAAGGACTCAAGAGAAATAATTAAAATGAATTTGTGTTCAAACATAATCACGGTTGAGCTAACCACAGGCAAATCCCTAATTGCACTTACAGTCGTTCGCTTGCACGCCCAATCAGGCAGCGCTCAAGTGCATACTTCTCAGGTGCTTGGCCATCTTTCCTGTCGCGCGCAATTAGATTCCGTAATTTGAAAATAATAAAACAACGGAATTTCATTTGGAATCGCTTTCGCATGAATATTCATCTCCACTCTATCGATGGCATAGCTCACGACGACGCTCAGCCCCTCCCGCTGCTTTTGCGAAGTTCGCCTCTGTAAATGCAAATTCTCGAGACAGGCAGATGGAATGGCTGGCGCGTGGGATGGCTGGCGACGAGGGATGGAGGTTCTGGAGAATAAACATCGCACCATGAAGAAAATTAATAATTGAATTCCAATCCTTGAGTTTTCTTCTTGTGCTGTTCGCTACACCGAGGGTGTTCGCCGACCCCTTGCTTTGAGTTTTCTCTTGCAGGTGTTGCCAGCTGCTTTGTTTTTCATTTCTTCGAAATGTGAAACCGGGGTGGGGTATGTCAGGAATTAGTTAACTCGTCAGAGCACAGAGTCTTTTTGGTTGGAATTTACTTTACTAGAGAGATTTGTGTAAAGACAGACCCCTTGGCCCTGCATTTTGTGAATACTCTTTGGGAAAAAAGGAGGAAACAAAATCCAAGAATGATTGCAAACATTCTCACAACTGATGAGCGGAAGTTGTAGCCGAGGACTGAGGAACTCCAAATGTAACCAACTTCATATTGCTGAATTTTTAACCCGTCATGACAGTGATTAAAATGGCAGATAAGAAACTTCCATAATATTCTCGAATCCTCCTTATCCGAGAGCGCCATTTAGTCTATATTTCCACCACAGGCTGAGCAGATGCCACATTCTCCATGGCAACACCCAAGATGGCAATGTCTTGTCGAGCGGGCTTACGTTAATCGTCTATCCCGTAAATGAAACACGCGCCGTCTAACGTCCAACGTCTAAATTCATCGTTTTCAAAACTTCTCGCCTCACCAAGAAGGAGAACATGCTCCAATGCTGGTCTATATATTCTACAGTGTCTAAATTTTTTCCATTCAATATCGTAATTGCACCCGTGACGGCACGAACCGTTCATTCAGCGTTTGGGGCGCTCCACAGGAATAGGTTTCATCCCGCACTTAATCGCGCACGCCAGTGATCTGATAGCGTACAGATCAAGCCCGAAAATTGAAGTAATCTCCAACTGGTTGCTGCGTGACTTCAACAAAATTCAGCGACTTAGCGACGACTAGAAGTTTGAAGTCGAAAGTACGAAACTATTTTCTTAAGAACCCCGCTATCTGGAGCTTCAAGGAACACGAAAGAAAACTGGCGTAAGCTCAACGAAACTGACCCGAAGGATCAGTCGTGGCATTTGGTTAGACCATTACTTGTATTGTGGTAAGCATGAAGCTCCAGCTCTGTCAGAAGCTAAGAAAATCATTGCGGAAGTCACTGCGAAACTATTCCAAAAGCGAGAGGATACTACACCCGATACTAAAAATTGAATATCCAGCTTAAATTTACAGTGTACGTGCAATTGTTTGATTCACATTTTCCTAGTTTTCTCAATTTTTATAATTTTCCTCTTTCTGTGAAGTTTTTATGAATGAATTTTTGATTGTTTTTGTCTTGTAATAAACCAATTAAAAATAGAATATAAAAGTAATTAAAAAGCCTTCTTTATTTTTTTTTAACTTATCAGCTGTACGTCCAATTTTTTTATGTAGTGTATTAACATAAAAATACTAATAAATAAATACATATGGTATATTTTAAATGTTTATCTGGTACTTTGCTCTAATTGACAGACTTTGACTGCAAAAGCACCTAAAACTAAAACTAACCCAGAATTAAAAAGAAGAGTCAAGTCAAAATACGACAAGTAAGGTGAATCCTGTCTGGAATTTGAGGAAATGCAGAAGCAGCAATAGCCCGAAAGGTATTGGAATTCAAACATATTGAGCTTCATGTTCAACAAACAAAATTAGAGCCTGAACTCAAAATACTTCATCTTCACAATGAAGAAAAAAAATGGAAGAACACAATTTCAATGCAAGAATTTAGAAAATATAATTAAGAAATAGTAATTTTGTATTATTGTTCTCTGTTTAAAATAAAATGTGAGTATGACACGCATCGACCAACTAAACAAACATTTATTTTAGTCTTATTGTATTCATAAATTAATCATGCCTTGAAATACTCCAAGAAAGTATGCCTCGTGTTTTCACGATTGATTCATCAGCCTCGACATGTACATATATCCGTAAGTAACAGTCAGCGAGCACCATCCAGCGAGGAACTGTCAGCGAGAACCTGCCAGCGAGTACCAGCAATCGAGCATCAGCCAGAGAATACTAGTGAGCGAGTACCAACCAGTGAGCACCAGCGAGTAACAGCGAGCACCAGCCAGCGAGCATTTGCTAGTAACAGCCAGCGAGCACCATCCAGCGAGGAACTATCAGCGAGAACCTGCCAGCGAGCAACAGCCAGCGAGTATCAGGCAGCGAGCACCAGCCAGCGAGCACCAGCCAGCGAGCACCAGCCAGCGAGCACCAGCCAGCGAGCACCAGTCAGCGAGCACCAGCCAGCGAGGAACAGTCAGCGAGAACTTGCCAGCGAGCACCAGCAATCGAGCATCAGCCAGAGAATACCAGTGAGCGAGTACCAACCAGTGAGCACCAGCGAGTAACAGCGAGCATTTGCTAGTAACAGCCAGCGAGCACCAGCCAGCGAGCACCAGTCAGCGAGCATCAGCCAGCGAGGAACAGTCAGAGAGAACTTGCCAGCGAGCACCAGCAATCGAGCATCAGCCAGAGAATACCAGTGAGCGAGTACCAACCAGTGAGCACCAGCGAGTAACAGCGAGCACCAGCCAGCGAGCACTAGCTAGTAACAGCCAGCAAGCACTAGCACCAGCAATCGAGCATCAGCCAGAGAGTACCAGTGGGCATCAGCGATTAACAGCGAGCACCAGCCAGCGAGCACTAGCTAGTAACAGCCAGCGAGCACCATCCAGCGAGGAACTGTCCGCGAGAACCTGCCAGCGAGCACCAGCCAGCGAACACCAGCCAGCGAGCACCAGCCAGCGAGCACCAGTCAGCGAGCACCAGCCAGCGAGCACCAGCCAGCGAGGAACAGTCAGAGAGAACTTGCCAGCGAGCACCAGCAATCGAGCATCAGCCAGAGAATACCAGTGAGCGAGTACCAACCAGTGAGCACCAGCGAGTAACAGCGAGCACCAGCCAGCGAGCACTAGCTAGTAACAGCCAGCGAGCACTAGCTAGTAACAGCCAGCGAGCACCATCCAGCGAGCACCAGCCAGCGAGCACCAGCCAGCAAGCACCAGCCAGCGAGCACCAGCCAGCGAGCACCAGCCAGCGAGCACCAGCCAGCGAGCACCAGCCAGCGAGCACTAGCTAGTAACAGCCAGCGAGCACTAGCACCAGCAATCGAGCATCAGCCAGAGAGTACCAGTGGGCACCAGCGATTAACAGCGAGCACCAGCCAGCGAGCACTAGCTAGTAACAGCCAGCGAGCACCATCCAGCGAGGAACTGTCAGCGAGAACCCGCCAGCGAGCACCAGCCAGCGAACACCAGCCAGCGAGCACCAGCCAGCGAGCACCAGTCAGCGAGCACCAGCCAGCGAGCACTAGCTAGTAACAGCCAGCGAGCACTAGCACCAGCAATCGAGCATCAGCCAGAGAGTACCAGTGGGCACCAGCGATTAACAGCGAGCACCAGCCAGCGAGCACTAGCTAGTAACAGCCAGCGAGCACCATCCAGCGAGGAACTGTCAGCGAGAACCTGCCAGCGAGCACCAGCCAGCGAACACCAGCCAGCGAGCACCAGCCAGCGAGCACCAGCCAGCGAGCACCAGCCAGCGAGCACTAGCTAGTAACAGCCAGCGAGCACTAGCACCAGCAATCGAGCATCAGCCAGAGAGTACCAGTGGGCATCAGCGATTAACAGCGAGCACCAGCCAGCGAGCACTAGCAAGTAACAGCCAGCGAGCACCATCCTGCGAGGAACTGTCAGCGAGAACCTGCCAGCGAGCACCAGCCAGCGAACACCAGCCAGCGAGCACCAGCCAGTGAGCATCAGCCAGCGAGCACCAGCCAGCGAGCACCAGCCAGCGAGCAACAGCCAGTGAGCATCAGCCAGCGATCACCAGTCAGCGAGCACCAGCCAGCGAGAAACAGTCAGCGAGAACTTGCCAGCGAGCACCAGCCAGCGAGCACCAGCAATCGAGCATCAGCCAGAGAGCACCAGTGAGCGAGTACCAGCCAGCGAGCACCAGCCAGCGAGCACCAGCCAGCGAGCACCAGCCAGCGAGGAACAGTCAGCTAGTACCTGCCAGCGAGCACCAGCCAGCAAGCACAAGCGAGCAACAGCCAGCGAGCCAACTAGAGTGACTCAAGAAAAGTCTCCTTTCATAATATAACTCATCACTCAATAAGTCTCGGGACTGACGCGTACGAGTACCACTTAGAAAAATGCATATTATTTTTAAGGAAGTACATTCAAACTATACGATAAAAAAGTACACAAAATCGTTTTGCAAAAACCGCAGAGTGAAATTGCGTGAGATAGCTGACACCTTAAATATATGGAGTGGACATCAGCCGGTGAACCACGCACTAAGCGTCCAAAAGCACGTATTGGAGTCGCGTATCCACTGTTCGGGGTACGACATGGAAAATGATAGGACATTCTTCTGTGTTCTGAATCAGCACTTTGGAGTCTAAATAGAGAAACGCTTCAGGAGGTATAAATCCGTTCAGACGCACCTTTTCATTGTACATGAAGTTGGGGTAATACGTCCCAAAGATCAGACTGTTGGATAATTTCATAGCTCGTGCAATGTGCCCTTGAGTCAGCTTAATAATGAAATTATCTATCGTGTTTAGGTTTGCCTCTTTGTACTAAACCTCATTGGGATGGAATTTCTTGTAATCCGATTCAGGTGTTCGATACAACTGGAGGCAGGTCCGAAGACATTGCCTCTTGAACACCCTTATCTTTTCCATCTGGGAAGGACTCAGATTGAACCAGATCGGGCAAGCGTAAGCTATGATTGGCCATATGACGGTCATGTAGCAGATCACCTTTAGTCTGGTATCAAGTTGGCTGCCGTAAAACAACCAACTTGTCGCAGCAAAGGCTTTCTCAGGTTTTTTCAGAGCTCTATCGGCATTCTTACCGCAGTATAAATACTGGTCCAACCAAATGCCAAGATATCTAACTACGTTTTGCACAGCTAACGGCTGGCCCCGCGAGTCAAATATGAGGAACTTGCGTCAGTTTTTCTTCATGTCCCTTGAGGCCCTGGATAGCGGGGTTCTAAATGGAATAGTTTCGCACTTCCGGAAGTTGATTTTCAACTTCCAGTCGTCGCAAAATCGCTGAATTTCGTCGAAGTCACGCTGCAACAAGTTATTTAACACTTAATTTTCGGCCTGATCTGTGCGCTATAAGGTCATCGGCTTACGCGATTAAATGCAGCATGGAACCAATAAGATCGCTAGTGAAAATAGCGAAAAGCATCGATGAGCTAACTGTCCCCTGTTTTTGGGAAATACTGCACTGTATAATACACTAAAGGGTCTATTTTCGATTCCGGCTGAACACCTTTAATTTTTCACGGCACCATTTCTTTCGAGTTATTGACAACACTCAAAGAGTAATAACTGTCTAAGAAAGCTTCTCAAGCTTCGCCATTCCGAGTTGGCAAAAAACTGTAGGTCCCTACTACTCGTGAGAGAACAGTAGCGCGCACAACACGAGTAGTTGATAAGCAAGGTAGGCCCTGGTCGCCCTGTGGACTGTCGAGCCAACAATTATTATTACTGTGGTGGATGTAACGTTGCAATTTTTCATAGCAAACTTCCTACTTGTGACCATATCATAGATCATATAGAGCTGTGTTTTGTCTATGCCTAGTCTGACTAACTTCAGAAAGAGGCCTTCTAGCCAAACGGTGTTTGACGCCTTTTCCATGTCTATCAGGCAAGCGCCTGTGCATTGGTTCTTGTTCTTGTTCCATTGAATGTCGGACACCAGTTTGGACACGGATCGTATGGTTTCATGCCCCGCCCTAAAGCCGAATTGGTTGTCCGTTATAATTTATAACGTTCCTCGACCCATTCTTTCAGGGCTCTAATGACAATCTTTTCAAAAACCTTGCTCATTCACGGAAGAAGACTTACAGACCAGAGATTTTTCGGGATGGAAGTACCCTTGTCCCTTTTTGGAATGGGCTGGATCATAGCTATTTTCCAATGCACCGGGTAATATGCGTTAATCAGCGCAGTGTTTGGTCATGAAGAATGGTGTGAATGGTATCAGTTGAAAGCTTGGTGATCTCTGCCATCATTTTCAGCTTTATTCGGGCATCCTCAAGAACAAGGTTTTCGACTTCTTTGATGCTTTCTCCCGTAGAAGCAATAGCCGGAGCGCCGGAGCGGGGGTCGTCTTCAATGCTCTCTCTGCCTCTTTTGACCACTTTTGCACAAATGATGAAGGTGCGGAACCCTGGTAAACATCCACCATCTCTTCATGGATAGTTGTTTGACTTTTTCCTTGAGAAATTTAATTACAGTGCGATGCTCAATTTCACCATTATCGTCTCAGTTGCCATGATGATTCTGTTTAACTAGGGATAAAACGCGAATTAATAATCACATTAATATGAAATTTTACATGAATGCACTAAAACAATAGTACTACTTGATAAATAAGTCAATATATATAACCACAGCTTCACCCCGACACCGACAATATATCGAACGGCCCCTCCTATAATACATCTTCTGCCAATCGACTGTTTTCCATTTAGTTCTTTACCGGAATAGCCGAGCGCTGCCGAGGATTGTTATGATGAAAAATTATTACCTCGTGTCTTGACGCATATTTCGGGCTTTTTTCGGCTACTGCTCTCTTCGAACTCATTAATTGTGTTCGGTAGAGTTTCCCATTGATGGTTTCACCAGGTTTAGAAACACATCCTTCTGATCTCACCAACAAAGCGTTACTGGTACCTTCGCTCTAGGCATATTCATTTATTTGGTTGGTTGGGCCACGTTTGGCATATGATTTTTTCTGCATGGAGTTGTCATAATGAACCCCTTTTTCATCACCATCCACAATCCGATACAAAAATGTTTTCCTTTTGTGGCATTCCAGCAGCGGTCCGAACATACAAAACCACTTTTCGACGTCTCTCGGCTCGAGCTCATGCGGAATCCGATTTCCTTGCTTATGAATTTACCCAGCTGTTTTCGAAAGTTCAAAAATGGCTGCTTGAGTGATATCCAACTATCCTACAAGCTCTTATTGTGTTTGGCAATAATTTTAATTGAATAACGCTTTCAGTTCCTCATTTTCCAACTTTTTTCGCTACACGGACATTCGCCGTCTTCCAAGCCAGAATTACCACTTTTTAATGGTGCAAACCATTTTTGGTACGTTCGCTCAGCTAGCGCATATTCACCACAAACTTCCACCAAAATGCGACAGCTTTCGGCAACGGTTTTCTTCACATTGAAGTAATGAAGAAGAACTCAACACAAAAACACTTTTTCAGGCACAAAGTTCGACATACTTGAGTACAAGAAAATTATTGTTGTTTACGCTTCAAATGAATGAAATATACTGAAATGATGTAGAGCGACAGTAACTTTCCAACGCATGGAATAATGGAAAAGAACAAGTTACGCCATCTATTAGCAAACAGCAAATGAATTAAGTTATAGCATTGTTACAGCATACGCGTCAGATGCAAGTCAAGTGATGATTGAGTTCTTTTCGGGTTTGATTGACAACTTCCAGGTCACTTTGTGGCCAAAAGTCGCAGACGCGTTCTTCGTGACAGAATCATAAAAGTCACCAAGAAAGTGCGCAATTGATGTCTCACCCTACAAAATCAGGTTATATCCACTGACCCGTCATTCCTACAGATCAATCTGGATGCGTCTTATTACCCAACAAGAACACTCATCCACAAATTGTCCTCAATCAACTCAAATTAAAAAATTCAAATTCAAATTAAACGAGTGGAACGTCCCATTTTTCACACTTCACTGACAAGCCGAAAAACTGGCAACTCCGAAAGTTCCCCTCCCACCTTCCCAGAACCTCAACAAATTGTCACTTCCGTCCGGTGAACAAGTTTTAATGAAAAAAGTTTTCGTGGTCTTCCGCAATTGTTTTATCTCTTGTTTCGTTGGTGCTGGTCATTTGCTTAAAATTCAAGGACACCGAAACACAAACGATTCCGCCAGAAAGTTATTCGCTGCAGATACTGAACTCATAATTTGCGGGCATGTGGTGAGAGATGTCCTTTTATTTTTGTCCGCTGGTGCGGGCAAGTGATTGAGGAGCTGGGGTGGCTGGAAGCGAAAACCTCTTGGCGTCGGGATAACTTCCGTAATCATTTTGAAATAAATTGGACATTTGGGTGATTGAGTGGAAATATCTGCGCGAATATAAATTGGGATTTACAAGTTTGAATGGGCTGAAGTTTCCTTCAAATAAAGGCTTCACTTGAGTGGATCCCAAAAGGGGGGCAACAACAGCAATGTGCCCAACGACAATAGGCAGGCGACAGAGTGAAGAGAGCAGGGCAGTCTGTGCGAGTACATTGCTTGCTAATGGATGTGTCCTTGACTGGGTATGGCGGCACGTGTGGTTACTCAGGCGACCAAAAGTGAGGATTGGCGGTTGTGGATAAAGATTGAGGAAATTGATCGCCTTTGAGAATTCGAAACGTTTCCCCGTTGTTAAGAGGTTCGGGGTACAAACCAGAGGAGCTGATGGAAACTATACTATATATACTACTCAAATGAAAGTTGATCTCAGTCCTTCAAAAAGAATTTGGAGGCGGACGAATGTCTAATCGCCCTGTCTACAAACTGTTACTGCAGACACTGTGTAAATCTTCACTCCCTCTTTGATTGCTTTAGGAGACTGTGTCTCTTTGTGTCTTTCCATCCGGTCGACTCCGGCTGTCTCGCACAACGCAATAACTTCAAAATGTGTGCAGTATCGCTCTTGATTCAGAGTGCACTCAATTTTATGTCATATCCCGACGGTGCCTCGCCTCCCTAACCATAGTACGCACACATTCCACAAGACATCGCATTAAGGACACACTCAGCGCCCGGAAACGAGTGCAGAAATGATAAAAATGAGTAAAGCGGAGCCATGATTTCATGTCGACATGGGGCACTAAAAAATCCTAAAACGCGGCGCGGAAAGCAGCATGAGCTGTCCCACTCGCCGCCGGAGCGATCCCCGGTTGGGCGTATGGCCAAGAATATAAGTTTTCAATTGAATTGAATAGTTAGTGGGAAGTTGGCGAATTTTCAACGCTCCTTCCCAGGAGACAATGTTGAGATGGCGGATAGTGGCAAAGTTTTGAAAGATACTTTAATGGCACAGCGGTGTCGTGGATGGGATACGCTTGTGCAAGTGTGTTGCAGGTTCATCTAACGGCTTATGCTGCAGGGAACATGCTGGGTACGAAGAAGTTGCAAGCAGTTTAGGTGACAAGCAATCGTCTGTCGTTTTCGTTCACCCTCAACGAAAACTTCCAGCAGAGGATGTCAGCCATAAAACGTTTTATTGGATAAACATTTCGCCTTTTGACGAACGAGGAGGGACAGCCAGAGTCAATTGAAGGGAAACTGATTGGGACTAAGCTGACATGAGAGGATGGCACCGGAGTCACAAAGTAACGTTGTTTGTGTGTTAAAAAGGATGTTTTTAATCCTCAATTAGGAGTTTTACATGAATTCAACGATTACCGATAATTTTTGTCCTGTTAACATGAATTTGCATGAAGTTTTTGAACAACAAATTATTAATCAACATTTTTAATCCGAAATTCTGACAAGTCCGAAAACCCAAAGAATACATTGTACATATACGACAAAATTATGAAATGCGACTCTACCTGCGACGTGTCACATAGAGATAAATGCTGGCTCTTTTTTGAGGATTACTATAACAGTGGGAGAAGATATTTGTCTTATCTTCATTCTTGTTGTACCAAGCGCCTCGCTACGCATGAAATAATTCAAATTTTTAAAAGGAGTCACTGCACGTCTTCTTCTTCTTCTTCTTCTAATGGCGCTACAGTCCGGGGTGGATCTGGGCCTCAACCAACATACCTCTCCAGCCAGCACGATCTTTCGCCACTTGCCTCCAGTTGCGCACTCCAAGCGGGATAAGGTCCGTCCCCACTTGTGTGCGCCACCTTATCCTAGGCCGTCCTCTGTTGCGTTATCCCAATGACTTTACGGGCCGGAGCAGTGGTGTCCATACGCTCAACATGGCCTAGCCATCTTAAGCGTTATATCCGAAGACCAGGCGCATGTCGCTCATGTCGCCCATAAAGTTCGTGGTTAAATCTTATACTCCAGATGCCATCAACGCAAACCGGACCAAAAATCGCACGCAAAACTTTTCTCTCGAAAAGACTAAGGACTTCCACATCCGCCTTTGGTAACGTTAAGGTTGCCGCGCCATAAAGTAGGACCGGGATGACCAAGCTGTTATATAAAGCGAGCTCTGTCCTTAGATAGAAGGTTTTATTACTCATTTGCCTCTTGAGCCCAAAGAAACAGCGATTGGCAAGAGTGATTCTGCGTTTGATTTCGGTACTGATGTTGTTGTCCCTATTTACCGCGGAGCCGAGTTAAACGAAGCCCTTGACTACCTCGAAGTTTTGGCTGCCTAGTGTGACGCTCTGTCCGAGACGTCGATGTTATGTGTCCCTTCTTGATTACAGCATGTACTTCGTTTTGCTCTCATTTGTCACCAGACCCATTTTAGCGGGTTCCGCTTTAAAGCCAGCAAACGCTTTATTGACGGCTCACTGTGTTTGTCCAATCACGTCAATGTTATCAGCGTAAGCCAGCAATTGAATTGACTTTCGGAATATAGTGCGTCTAGTGATGACTTGTGAGTTACGCACGATCTTCTCGAGGATGATCTTGAAGAAGTCACATGACAGTGCATCGCCTTGTCTAAAACCTTTTTGAAATTGAAGGTCTCGCTGAGTTCGTTACCGACCTTGATGGAGCAGCGAGAGTTCATCATCCTACAAAATCTGACGAGTTCTGTATGAATGCCAAAACTAGACATTACACTGTATAGCTCCTCCTTATACACACTGTCATAGGCGGCCTTGAAGTCGACGAATACGTGGAGAGTGTCGATTTTCACTTCTTCAGCAGTTTTAAAGTGTTAATCTGGTCTATTGTGGACTTCCCTGGTCTGAAACTACACTGATAGGTACCTATCAGGTTCTGAACAAAAGATTTTAGGCGTTCAAACAATACAACAAAGAGAATCTTGGCGATATTGAGGAGGCTGTTCCCACGATAATTGAAGCAGCCAAAGGGGTCTACCTACTCGTGAGAGAAAAGTAGCGCGCACAACAAGAGTAGTTGATGAGCAAGCAAGGGCCTGGTCCCCTGTAGACTGTCACTAAGTTTTTGAATTAAAATTTTTCTCGGTTTACGTTTTGCCCTCTAGTAACGGAAAATAACGTTGTTGAGACGTCGAAAGACATAGCGTTAAGTTTGGGTTAGCTTAGAGTACCCGAAGAGGGCCAGTAAGTTAAAAATTAATTGTTTGAATATGCTAGTGTTAAGCGTTTTTGTGTAGTTCATAAGATATTGTGATAGTTTGTAATAAAAATACAATTACAAAAAAAAAAAAAAATACAAAAAAAACAGGGTCTCTCTTCTGGTGGACCTGACAAACGACGCTGAGATTCCACTCATCGGGCATGCTTTCCTCCGACCATATCTTACAGGTGAGCTGGTGCATGCGCCCAGCCAGGTCATCTCCAGCTGCTTTAAATAGTTCTGCGGGCAGTCCGTCCGCTCCACCAGCTTTGTTTCACTTCAGCTTGGATATTGCTATCTTCACCTCGTCTATGTCGGGAGGACGGAATTCTTGTCTATAATCGTCCAAATTGAGTAGAACATTATGTCTAACAGCGGAATTTTGGCCGTCATGGTCGTTAAGGGGTCTGCAGAAATGATTCTTTCAGATTCTTAGCACAGACTGCGACTCTACCACGAGTTGTCCATTTTGCTCCCGGCAGGCCTTGGTTCGAGCCTTGTACGCTTCGGATAGCTGTTTTACATTTCGGTAAAGCCTTAGGACTTTAGTCCTCCCATAACTCATTTCCATTTCCTTGACCGCGCGCTTCTCATGCTTTTTTTCTTTAGAAAACGTATTTCATTTTAAAAATTGTTTTGAAGCTTCATAGTTCACACTATTTAAAAAATATACTAATATCAATGTCCCGAATAAATGTGAACTATGCGCAAAACTGTAAAAACAACAAGAGGCACTATGATCTCTTGTTGTTTTTACACTTTTGCGCATAGTCAACATCTAATCAATCCGCCTTTTTTCAAATTGTATTATAGACTATTGTTTCCGGCTCGTTTATTCAGGACTAGAATAATTAATTAAAAACACTGCGAAATAATGGATTCTTTATTAAAACGTGCTGCGTTTTCCTCTGCTACCAAAAGGATAGAAAGATGAAGAACAGAACGGAAATGTCAAAAAAATGGCACTTGGACTATGTTCATAGTTGGCAATACTCAGGCTATGTTCACAGTCCGCAACACTAATTTGCATTGAGTTAACTCATTTGTTGAGTGTTTTTTTTTTGCTCTCTTAAGCTCAAGAACGTTGTTAAATTGACGTACGCAAGCATACGCCAGATTTGGTAATATGCCCCATATGTTTTCGACTGGGTTTGACTTAGGAATAGAAGAAATTTCATTCACCAAACGTCAGCATGGAGGAGGTAGTGTAATTGTGTTGGGGCGCCTTTAGTTGGTATGGAACTTCCCGCTTAGCAATTGTTTCCAGCAGGATGAAGGCAGAGATATACCAAGACATGTTGGAGTCTGGCGAGCGTCCTGGCTATATCATAAGTGGAATATATCTGTCAAAAACCAATTTTTAGAAGAAGCTGGAACGTGAATTGGAGCATCATCCTGTTGGAACTCTGCAAAATGTTGCTACACCGCTTCAAGAAATGCTATAAAGGTCTCCTCCAACATGTCTTGGTACTTATCTGCTTTCATCCTGCTGGGAACAATTGCTACGCGGGAAGTTCCATACCAACTAAAGGCGGCCCCAACACAATAACACTACCTCCTCCATGCTGACGTTTGTTGAACGAAATTTCTTCTTTTCTTAAATCATGCCAGTAGTGTGTCCATCCGTCCGGCCCACTTTTCGTCAAACGCCAAATGTTTTCGTGCAAAGTCCAATCTTTCCATCTTATGCTGTGCAATAAGAGATGGTTGCGACTTAATTTTTTCGGCTGCAGCTTACCCGACTATTTAACAAATCTTTGTACGGTGGATTTCGCGGAATCTTTTCCAGAACATACTGCGGCACTTCGAATGCTAATTGTGGAATTAGACAACTCCCTTAAAATGCGTTTTTTGTTGTAATTCGATAATGCCGACGGACGGCTCGATGGCTTTCTTGTATTATAAAAAGTCCCCTTTTTTTTAAGTTTTAAACGAGGCGATGTGAACGATTTAAGAGCCTTCCAATTTCACGTGTCGACTTGCCGCTTTTTATCAATTCAATTATTTGACCTTTTCCAAATTCACTCAACGTCTCTCCTCTTCCCATCTTGATAATGATTACTCAAACAGCAAAGAATCAACACTAATCGAGAGCAAACCATTTCTGTTCATACTGACACGGAGTACCCAGTTGCAATGTACCGTTAGAGGAAGGATACAGTAGTCGTAGTCGTAGTCGGCTCTATTTTTATGGGACATTGCCTTCGTGTGTGTTTGCCCAAATGACAGCAAATATCAGTAAATTCTTAGATGTGGTTGGAATTTTGGGTGTACTCAATTTTTTTGAGTTTTCTTCGAAATTCGGAGAGATTTTTTCCCCAAGGGACAGCTGACCCCCCAAACTTACTACTCGGAAGAGGAAGCTTCCCTTAGCAGCGGGACAGTGGGCAATGCCAAACGTCCTCCAAACGGTTTCCGCATTGGATTGATTTCAGCCTCTAACTTTGAGGCATAAGTGGTGATGATTTATGATTTCGTATTCCCTGCGGAAGTGGAGCAGTTAATTGGTTCATTGGCAGTTCTTTTCACCAAAGAAAGGAATAAATGAATTTCTCTGGCAAATTTCTCCTTGATTGTCCTTGAAAATGAAAATGTCCTTCAAACCAAAAACTCACCCGCTTAAAGAATCATCTGCTAAAATAAAAATGTAAATTGTGTTTTTATTCTAATTCGATTTTGTGGTCAATAGATGGTGCCACCTGCAGGTTCTGGCTGATCTTGGAAGCGCTTAGTTTCATTGGAAAGAAGGGTGGAGCAGGGGATATGCAGTGGGACAGTGGGGAACGCCACTGAAGGGCTTTGAACGGGATAATAAGGATTTTTCCAATTTTTCAATTTTCTTATTTTTTTTGGAATTTCGAGATTTTATCTCTGTGGACACATTTACACATTCTTTTTTACCTTCCCATTTGCCCCTATGACCACGATCCATTTGAAAGCTGCAAAGCTATGATTAGGTTTCAGACTCATGTCAAGTACAAACGAACCTTTAGAAATCTGAAATCTTGCACCAGATGCTTGCATTAAGTTTCACACACTGTCAGGGAGTTGTCAAAGAGGATCCATCGCTCTCGCCGATACTGCGATTTTGCATTTCTGCGTATTTGTTTATGCTGCAATTGTGTATGCACGCTGCGAATAGGTACGATCGCTTAATGATTATAATAATTCTATGGCGCGACAGTCCACAGGGGGGCTAGGTCCTAGCGTGCTCATCAACTACTCGTCTTGCGCATTACTGTTTTCTCACGAGTAGAAGGGACCTACAGTTTTTTGCTAGGGCCTAGCGTGCTCATCAACTACTCGTGTTGTGCGTGTTAGTGTTCTCTCACGAGTAGAAGGGACCTACATTTTTTTACCGACTCCGAACGGCGAAATTTCAGAAGCCTTTTCTTAGACAGTTATTACTCTTTGAGTGTTGTTATCAGCTCTAAAGAGGTGGTGTCGTGAAAAATTCTGCTGAGAATCGAACCTAGACCTTCGGAGTGTGAGCGTCGCACTCTGCCCACTACGCCATGGCGGCAATAGGTACGATCCCTTATTTGATCTAAATCAGCTGGTAGTGTCCTCGCACCAAAACCGGCCATTATTTCGTTTCAACTTTTTCCTTTCGAATTTAGACTATGATGACGTGTTGTCTAAGCAAAGTGCTTAGTAGAGCGCCTATAAAAGTGTAGTTGTTGCCAAGGACAATTGTTCTCGCTCAGTCATTAAGTAAGATGGTATCGAATGTCTAAAGGCTTCATTTCGTTATTGTGATAGTACTTCAAACCTCTGGTGTCATTATTCACAATCTGGGAAAGAAGTTCGACTAGAAAGTCCGGGTTCCATACACGCTACCAACATAAATTGGTAGATCCCACAATCAACCCGTACGCTCCAGAGTTGACCTAGTTTCTAGTGATTTGCTTTGAATTTTGGTAAAAAATTGTTAATGAACTCTAAGTGCCTGGACATGGCCTGAAATGGATGAATCTCCATTTTCTGACGCAAACCCTGTTTCATCACCACTTCCGATGCTTCAAACAGGCCGAAATTGAATTATTATTTAACCAAAGGAGTCAATATTTGGAATTCATTGAAAGAAGAGCATAATGTTGTTTTAACAAAAGCGACTTATTTGCAGACCACATTCAACGGAACACATCAAAGCAAATCTGTTCATCGCATAGGTATCTACAACCAACTCAGTATATGTCAGTAACGCTCTCGGCTCTGGCAATAAATTGAAATCGTGACTAAATGCGAAAACTATGAACCAATCGAAAACACCGGAATGATAGCCTGCATCCTTCGTGACTTACGAAAGTTTCCTGGAAACTAGGTCAACTGCATTTAAATTCATGGCGAACAAATTAAGTTTGTCTTTAAAGTTGCAACCAAGCCCCGGGCATATAATTTGCATTTGCAACACCTCCATCCGCTGCCTTCTTTGAGAGGAGAATTTCCAACAACCACCATCTTACCACACACCCACTTGCCACCATCATTGGCCGGAAATTTCACTTAACCGCCCATCTCATCAAAAGGAAATAATCAATGCAATCACACAGGACAAAGTTTTTTCCGCCTCCTTCATCGGAAAATCATTCACTTCCTCCGCTCTCAAGCAGGCAAAGTGCCTGGGGTGGGGCTACAGGTCCGCCTGGTCGCCCAACTGCTCCGCCCAACCACCCAACTGTTCCGCCCAATGGCTGGCATTTCTGCTTGAAGAAGTTTCTTTCTGCAACAGACAGAAACTTTCTCTTAGGTAGCCGTAGTTAACGCTACCGCGAGCCGAAGTTGAATGTTTAAACGCGAAGCTGCATGTTGACAAGAAAATATTTTTAACTATGTAACTCGGCACAGAGTCGTGAGCCAGAATGGCGGAAACGCGATGTTGCTTGTCCCCCTCATGACGGATGGGGATGATAATTTAGCAAAAGAGTGGATTAACTGGAGCATAAGTTCTCCATTGAAGCGGTACCTAAGGCGTGCAAGGACCACCTGCCTCTGGAATCGATTTTTTGTTCCTCCTTCTAAGAGTCTCAAGGTAATATGCAAAACTTTCGTATACACACCCCTTAGCCCGTCGTGGTGTAACACAGGTTATCTCAGCCCCTCGGGCGGTGAAAAGTTTGCACACAAGTTAATATCCATATCCTTACAGGATTACATTCATCACTGGGACTGAAGGTACGGATTTCGTACGGTACGTAAACACTGCCAGTGCTGCAGACTTAAATGCCACAATCAGGGTCTGGTGTGCGGGTGCGTGTGCGTGTGTCGAGGGCAGACAGGCAGGCACGAAGGCAAACGCACACATATCACTCAGTGTCAACGCTTGTAACGTGGGTCTGGCATGGCGTGAAGTGTGTCGCATGAAATATTCAGACATCAATCCACGCAATCAATAATTGAAGTCAAGTTGAGCAGTTAAGTGATGTCCCCGGGAAATGTGTTCTCTGCACAGGGTGTTGCGAAGAATTCGAAACGAAGCCGTCATCCGTTAATGGGCGTTTAAATGCCGAAGTGCCTCTGGGCAAACATGGGCTATCGTAAAATAAAGTAGATAAGTTTGTTGTTGAACTATTTTTGTGGTGCGTGTGGCAGAATCGTTAACGGGAACGTTAGTGCCACGCGTCCTCCAAACGGTTTCCGTATTGCATTGGTTTGAGCCTCTAACTTTGAGGCATAAGTGGTGATGGTTTATGATTTCCTATTCCCTGCGGAAGTGGAGCAGTTAATTGGTTCATTGGCAGCTCTTTGCAGCAAAGAAAGGAATAAATGAATTTCTCTGGCAAATTACTCCTTGAATGTCCTTGGAAATGAAAACGTTCTTCAAACAAAAAAACTCACCAGCTCAAAGAATCATCTGCTACAATAAAAAATATACTTCGTGGTCAATAGATGGCGCCATCTGCAGGTTGTGGCTGATCTTGGAAGCGATTAGTTTCTTCATTGGAAAGGAAGGAGGAGGAGAGGATATGTATCAGCTTCTGCTTTAGACAACAAAATTGTTTCATGCCTCGTCAAAAATGTCCGGAGGGGTCCCAAATAAACAGGTTTTGCGGGAAATTTCAATTCTGTTTTTGAATTGGAAGAAAAGTGCAGCTGATACCCATCGAAGCTTATGGTGAATTTACCTCGGCCGAAAAATCATGCACAGAGTGGGTTTGGCGCTTCATCAGAGTTGATTTTATTGTCGAAGGCAAAGTGCGTCCATAAAGCTAAAAGGTGAGGATTTGGAGGCCTTACTGGATCAAAATCCGTGCGAAATGTAAAGTGCACTCGCAGGATTGTTGGGAGTGAAGACAATTTCCGTTCGCTTGAAGAAATTTGAATTTATCCAAAGGCCAGGAGATAGGGTGCCGTACGAGTTCAAACCAAGAGATGTCGAAAGTCGATTTTTCGACTCAAAACTGCTTTTTGAAATGAATCAAAAAAAGAGGTTTTTGCACCGGATAGTGACTTAAGATGAAACTCGTTCTACAAGAACCCGAAAAAGTCTGGTAAATTCGGTTTCCTTAATCGTCTACAAAGACTTTACCGTCCAAATGTCATGTTCTGCATATGGTGTAACCGGACAGGTCGGAGGCGAAACCATTGTTAAGAAACGTTGTCGACTACAACGAATGCGATTGGGCCGTGCGTTGCGTGAAAACTGCCAGAAACGACCGAAAGGCATAACAAGGTGATCTTGCATGATTTTAACGCTCAGTCCTACGTGGCTGTTCCGGTTCAAAACCACCAAAGTGGGAGGTCTTACCAAATCGGCCGTATTCATCAGAACTTGTTCCATACGGCTGAAGGTTTTTTCGACGAATGCAAAACGATTTGGGGGTCACCGGATCGAATTTTTTGAAAAAATCGAAGAATGGGTTAATGATTGGATCGATTCCGGAAATGATTCTATTTTTAAGGATGGTATTCGAAAACTACCAGAGATGGAAGGAAGCTATTGCTTTCGAAGCTCAATACCTTGTGTGATGTATTTTTTATGTTTTCAATAAATTCCACACATTCGCCGTGGCGTAGTGGGTAGAGTGCGACGCTCACACGCCGAAGGGTGTAGGTTCGACTCCCAGCTCAACACCAATTTTTCGAATTTTTCACGGCACCACCTCTTTCGAGCTGCTGACAACACTAAAAGAGTAATAACTGCCTAAGAAATCTTCTCAAATTTCGCCGTTCGGAGTCGGCAAAAAACTGTAGGTCCCTTCTATTCGTGAGAGAACAGTAGCGCGCACCACACGAGTAGTTGATGAGCAAGCTAGGCCCTGGTCCCCCTTTGGACTGTAGCGCCAACAATTATTATTATTATTACTATTCCGTAACGAAAATTCAATTTTCAGAACAATTCAAAGAGAGAATTCTTCTGTAGGTTTTTGTATTTTTTTTTATAACTGGCGCACCCTAAAGGTGTTGTTTATACCCTTAAATGACCGGAATTTAATCACTGCACGCGCTGAAAGTATAGAGGCAGAGAGGGAAAGGAGGTACCGATGCACATTGGTTTTGAATGCCCGTGGATTGTAATGTGGGGGGAAAGGTTAGGCTGGGAAGAGGATTCCATATTCGTGTAGTGCGGCTGAAGGTGGGCTTAAGGGTGAACGGGTGAGCAATCCTAGTGAGGCGGGTATTGTGAGTGAGTTCTTGAAGGGGAAGAATGCAGCTGAGCATTTTTTGTTGAAATAGCGACAAAATAGTGATAGGGACGCAACATTTCGTTGATGTTCCAGCGAGTCGATTGACTACGTAGCATTGTTATTACGAATGTCTTTTATCGCTCGCTGTTGGATTTTATCTAGTAGGTGCAAAGAGGTCTTAGAAGCATCAGATCACATAGGGGCGTTGTACTCAACCTTTGGGCGGATGTACGCCTTATATATTATTGGAAGGTCAAGAGGGGTGAAATATTTCTTGTATCGCTTTAAGAAACCTAGACTTTTCGCTGCATTTTTGGCGATCTTAAATATCTCATCTCTCCAATTCAGTGTTGAGTTGATACCCATACCGAGGATGGAAAGTCGTTCAGTTTCAACAATGCAGGAGCCATTCATAGATAATGGCTGGTTATTTTGAGATCGCTTGAGTGACAGTAGACAGCACTGAGTTTTGGAAGCATTAAATTCCACTCTATTCCTTTTACCCCAGTCAATTGTGCTATCGAGATCGAAATTTAATGAGCCTTACATACGCTGCCTGGTGGACATGTGCCAGTCCACGTATGGCAACGTTCTTGATTGCGCTCAACAAGCCGAGCTGTCAACACTATCCTCGTTAGTGCACAGGTCAAGTTGACATACAGCCTCCACTCGGCGGTCCCTGGATAGCCATCACAACACCCGTTGTATGGTGAACCAATGTGTGCAGCGAACTCCTCTGCCCGAGGACTTGAATAATGAGCCTGGCCTACCAGTATGTCGGTTGTGCGTGAAGTTACCTTCCTCACCACGTAAAAAATAAATAGTTCAAAGACAACAACATGCCTCGGAAAAGGAAGAACTGACTGTTGACGACCCCAGCAAACGTTATAACGATAATAATTTTCGGTTCTGCACGTAGTAGATGAGGCCCCTTAGCAGGCCACGTGCAGCCGAACAACTTGCGGATTCCCTTGACTGCTACAAAGCAGACATTTCCGCCATCCAGGAAGTGCCATGGGATGGACCCGGCAAGAAAGCGATTAGCAACTGCGACATCCACTACAGCGGGTGCTGTAGACAGAGAAGGCAGCGCTTATTCGGATGCGGATTTGTTGTTCGAGGCCGACTTAGGCACAAAGTCTTGAGCTTCGACCTCGTCATCGAACGTCTCATGACGATCCGCATCAAGGCTAAATTCGGGAATATCAGCCTAATTTGCGCTCACGCCCCGACAGAGGAGAAGGATGACAACACCATGGATGACTTCTATGATCTCCTGGGAAAAACAAACGAGCGATGCCCCATCTACGACACCAAGAGAGTTCTAGGATATTTCAACGCTCAGCTTGGAAATGAGGTTATCTTTGCTGGAGTCATCGGTAAACACAACCTGCAAGACAACACATCCGGAAACGGACTCAGGCTGTTTGAACTTCGCCTTGGAGAGGAACCTCTCTGTGGCCAGCACACGGTTCCCACACCTGAACATTCACAAAGCGATTAATCCACCGTCAATCAGATTGATCACGTTGCGATCGACGTCAGACACTCCTCCAAATCTCGGTGCCCGAACCTTAAGAGGTGCCAACATCGACTCGGATCACCAGTTTGTTGTAGCCAAGATAGCAATCCGGATAACGGGAGATCAGTGGAGTCGAGACAAGCCAATACGGTTTGACGTCGGAAAGCTAAAATCGCAACTGATCGCTGGGAAGTTTGCTGACCGAGTTCCCCTGAAACTCGCTCAGAGTTCGATGCTGGCTCAACTGACCATTGAAGAAGACAGGAAACGTTGTAAAGAAGTCATCAAAGAAGCATGTGCTGGGTTTCACGATACCACCCAGAAGGAACGCATGCAGCCAAACAAGACACCTATAAAGCAACTGTGCATCGAACATTGATCGTATTTTTGGAGCATTTCTTTTGACCAATCGACACGAGCCTTATTTTGAGCGATTTACAAATTGTGTGGGATCCAACGCGAACAAATTTGTTTGACGGTCAAATGTTCATGCAATATTGAATGTATGCTGGTCCCACTAATGCCTAAGGTTGTCTTAATCTCACGATAGGTCACATGACGATCTTGCAATATCAGTTGGCGCACAGCATCAATGGTTTCTGGAACAACAGCTGATTTTAGAAGACCTTCACGAAATTCGTCTTGGAGTGAACTACGATCTCGGTTGAATTCACCACACCTTCGATAAACACTGGTCCTTGATGGAGCTTTATCGCCAAAAATTGAATTAAGTTCATCTATGCACTTTTGTTGAGTTAATCCACATCGAAAGTTGTACAAAATAATCGCACGAAAATTTTCACGATTTAATTCAATTTTTTGGGGCGAAATAAATCTTTTAAGTTACTTTGAACTGCACAAATAGCGCTCGTATGTCAAAACGTTTTGAGTACGTATAACCTCAAAAATGTCAAACTTTACGATAGAGCTGGCCAGGTTGCCAGGTTGCAACACTAGGGTTGCTCAATCACGAAATGTAAAAGGCAACCATCGTATATAAAAATGAGGAAGAGTGTCCGAGACAAGACGGAGCCCTGGGGAACACCAGCGTTAATATGGTGAATATCAGACTTGAACCCATCCAATAAAGCTTGTATTTGACTGCTTGAAAACGTGGATGTGTGATGTGGGAACAGGGTAGGCACTGATTGGTATCAACCTGGGGATGCCCAGCTGCTGTAACTGTCTTCCACACACCAATTGTACTTATTCTACCTCCACGTTGGTAGCCACCGGATACTGGTTGTTGTTCATTCGAACTCAACTTGCTACACCTATAAGTAAGACCTCGGCCCAAGAGGTATACAAAAGGGCCTGGTCCTCCAGGTTGGGGGTGTGCGTCGGGGTAACTGCCCGGCCATATAAAAAGAATCAGCAGTTACGAATCAACCGAATGTCTCGGATATGGATGGATATATTGTTGACGACCCTCGCAAACGTAAAAAGGATAATGATTTACGGATATGCACGTGGAATGTGAGGTCCCTAAACAGTCCACGTGCAGCCGCTGAACTTGCGGAGGCCCTTTACTGCTATAAAGCAGACATTACCGCAATTCAGGAAATGCGGCGGGATGGTCCGGGCAAGAGAAAAGTGAGAAACTGCGACATATACCACGGCGACTGCTACAGGGAGAGAGGGAAACGCTTATTTGGATGCGGTTTTGTTGTCCGAGGCAGACTTAGGCAAAAAGTCTTAAGCTTCCAATACATAAGCGAACGCCTCATAACAATCCGCATCAAGGCTAAATTCGGGAATATGAGCCTCATATGCGCCCACGCCCCGACAGAGGAAAAAGGAGAGAGCAGTAAAGAAGACTTCTATCACCTCCTAGAAAGGACATACGATCGATGCCCCAGCTACGACGCCAAGATCGTTCTAGGAGATTTCAACGCTCAGCTGGGAAGAGAAGAAGTCTTTGCTAAAGTCATCGGAAGACACAGCCTGCACGCCAACACCTCCGAAAACAGACCCAGGCTAGTTGATTTCGCCTCGGGGCGAAAGAGAGAACTCCCGCTGCTCCGTCAAGGTCGGTAGCTAACTCACCGAGACCTTCGATGTCAAAAAAGGACTTAGACGAGGCGACGCACTGTCATGCGACTTCTTTAACATCATTCTTGAGGGGATCGTGCTTAACTCACACGTCAACATCAGAGGCACGATCTTTCACAAGTCCGTTCTACTGCTAGCTCATGCGGATGACATTGACGTGATCGGCCGAACTCAGCGAGCCGTCAATGAGGCGTTTGCTAGCATTGAAGCGGAAGCGGCTAAAGTGGGATTAGTGGTAAACGAGGGCAAAACGAAGTATATGCTGTCATCGAAGAAGGACGCAGAACATTGACGTCTCGAACAGAGCGTCACTTTGGGCAGCAGACACTTCGAGGTAGTCAAGGACTTTATCTATCTCGGCTCCGCGGTGAATAGGGACAACAACAGCAGTACCGAAGTCACGCGCAGAATCACTCTTGCCAATCGCTGTTTCTTTGGGCTAAAGTGGCAATTGAGTAATAAAGCCCTCTCCCGAGCGACCAAAGTGAGTTTGTGCAACACCTTGATCCCAGTCCTGCTTTACGGCGCAGAAACCTGGACGCTACTAAAAGCGGATGAGGAAGCCATTGGTCTCATCGAGAGAAAAGTTCTGCGTGCGATTGTTGGTCCTGTTTGCGTTGATGGCATCTGGAGGAGAAGATTCAACCATGAACTATATGGGCTGTACGGCGGCATGAGGATAGTCAAGCGTCTACGGATACAACGCTTATGGTGGCTAGGCCATGTAGAGTGTATGGACAGCACTGCTCCGACCCGAAGAGTCTTCGAGTCCTAGCCACAGGGACAACGCAACAGAGGACGTCCTAGACTGAGATGGCGCATACAAGTGGAAAAGGACCTCAACCAACTTGGAGTGCGCAATTGGAGGAAGCTGGCAAGAGATCGTGCTAGCTGGCGAAGCATGTTGGTTGAGGCCCAGGTCCACCCCGGACTGTAGCGCCATCCGAAGAAGAAGATAATTTCTAATCCATTGAAGAAGGGATTCGTCGGCGCCAAAAGTACGCATTTTCGACAAGAGAGCCTGATGCCAGACTCTGTCAAATGCTTTTGAAATACCAATTTTGCAACGGTCTTGCTTGTGCAAAGATTGGTTCTATTTTTCGGTGAGATATGCCATCAAATCAAATTGTGGTCGCCGTGGAGTAGTGGGTAGAGTGCGACGCTCACACGAAGAAGGGTCTAGATTTGACTCCCAGCTCAACACCAATTTTTCGAATTTTTCACGGCACCAGCTCTTTCGAGCTGCTGACAACACTTAAACAGTAATAACTGTCTAAGAAAGCTTCTGTAGGTCCCTTCTACTCGTGAGAGAACAGTAGCGCGCACAACACGAGTAGTTGATAAGCAAGCTAGGCCCTGGTCCCCCTGTGGACTGTAGCGCCAACAATTATTATTATTATTATGCCATCAAATCAGTTGAGGATCTGTTGCTTCGCAAGCCGTATTGCCGGTCATTAAGATGCTTCCGAGTTTCACGATATTTCATAAGCTGATTTATCAGCGTGTCCATGACCTTGGAAAGTAGGGACGTAAGTGCTATGGGTCGGTATGAGGTGGGTGAAGATGGTTCGCCCTTTTCAGGGACGGGCTGGACAAATGCTGTTTGCCACTCACTTGGACTGAACCTTAAAGAGAAGGATAAATGGAAAAGCTGACGCAGTGGTTTTGCAAGCGTAGAAGAACACCCCTCAGAAGAACGGGGGAGGGGGGGGATAGTATCCGCGCAAGCGGATTTGCGCACATTTAGATCTTTAAGCATTCTTGCAACTGCGCGTATGCGAAAATGGACTTGTCCCACGCAAAAGTTTACGCTCTCGAGTACAGGGGTGGACAAAGCACAATCTGGAAGCGTTGAGCTGGCTGCAATATGTCCAGCTAACAGATTTGCTTTGTCCAAAGAGCTGACAGCTGGAATGTCATTGCAAATGAGCGTTCGAATTGAAGAAGGCGGAATTCTTTACGTTATGTACGAATGACCAAAAGTTTTGCTGCCCTTGGGACAATGCAGCACTTTTTGCCTATAGGAGAACTTTAAACGTCTTATGAATGCATTGCAAGCGTTTCGGGCACTTTTGAATTTCTTTCTGTTTTCCTGAGAAGGATTGGCTTTTCTCAAACTGATACCCTCTTTGCAGCTCGAGTCATACCACGCGTTTGTCTTGAGTTTGGTACTCTTCAGTCTATGAGGAATGAAGGACTTCATACCTTCATGTTTGTAATCATCATCAAATCAGCTGCGGCGTGCAGAATTGAATCGCAGTGCGCTTACATTTAAAAACTGAAGGCAATGGAGTCAAGGCTGTGTGCACTGAAAGGGGCAAGAGTTCCCAAAACACAATGCGCACAGCTTAAATTTCCTACTTTAAGTTGCCTGGTGCGTTCTTGGGAGCTGCTAAGGGCTAAAGTTTCGCTTCACGAGCCTCTTCACTGTAAACGATGGTCAGGGAAGTGCTTAAATTGTTATTTAAGAACACAGACAAAATCTATTTCCTTTAAGAACTTGTTTTCCTTAAATAACTTTTAAGGGATCAATTTACTAAAGTGCCTGTCATTTGCCAGCACTGGGGTTTGTCAGCGCACACACCACCAGAATAATTGATTGCAGCTCCAAAAGTAATTTAGCGATACCCATCTCCAAGTTGCCACCCCCAGGTGTTGGCCCGCCACACTTGATAACAGCACATTATCCCGCCTATGGTGCGATCGCGATTAAGTCCCATTGAACAGAATTCTAAATTTGTGCTCCATCTCAAAGAAGACATCCAAGCCCAGGCATTAAGTAAAGCAAAACTCAAATCATTATCAGGCCATCAGCGCAGCACGTCGTCGTCGTCGTAATCACCGTCAAGGATGCCAGCAGCCATTCTCCAGAATCCGAAATCCGAGATCCGTTGCCACAAAAACATTTGCCGTCGTGCCAAAGTGAAACTTTCTCTCCCGCGCAATCAGATTGAATGAAATCTAAGTTCGTTCGTTTGAAGAGCAATTGAGTTAATTGAATCCGATGTGTTTGAGCGAAGTGATGAAATTTGAAATAAACCAACCCACAGCCCGTGTCCCTTCCCGACGCTCGTCGCCGGCATCGTGTTTGACTTCCCTGGACGATTCCATCTTCTTATTGAATCTTCAATTTGTAAACGAGCGTCAACACAGCGTGCGGATGATGGGGATGGTGGGAATGGTACGCAGACGGCAGAAGCGGCGGAGAGGATGCTCCATCAGAATTTCCCTTATTAAATTGTCGATCCCTTGCTGCGACCTTCGTGGGGGGGTTTTTGTAAGGATACCAGGAAAAAAAGGTAAACAAACGACGACCTCACTCAGTTACCTTCGGATACGAGGCGTGACGTGCGTCATTGAAATTAACGTTAATGTTTGAAAAGGATGTGCGAATACGGTGATGGCCTTTTGCATAAATTATTGGATACAGGATGACCTGGTTAGGGGAGGGGGCAGCATTTCTGTATGTCACTATCTTTGTGCTGGCACGGATGAAGGATTCGCTCGTGATTGTAGCCGATCGGATCGTAGACCTTGTCACTCAGTCATCATTAGCTGGCCTGAAAGACATGGAGAAAGGAAAGGCGCAAATTTTGGGGATAAACAAAGGCAACAGAAACCTCGAGATAACTGAACGTGATCAATGGAAGTCTGTATGGGTAATTAATCTTGGACAAGTGAACACGGCTTGAAGAGAGATAACCTTTCATCTGCGCAACGATACCATACGCTCTCGGACAACCGCCTGGATCGCTCACGTTCATCTGGACAAGAGAACAACATCGTCAAGGGTCAAGTGCGAGATTTGATTGCGAAGGTGGTGCATGGCAGTAGTAACCGCGCGCTACCAGCATTCACTTTGTGGCCATATATGCGGGACTCGTTGCATGTGCTTGACGTGGGATGTGGTTCACCGTGATCTAGGTGTGAACTGTGATGTTTTAGGGTTGCCGTCACATGGTTGGTTTATTTGCGGATGAAACTCATGTCGAAAACCTATATACTCGTAAACTGGTATTCTGGATGATTGTTCGCGGGGTTTGTTGCAGAAGCCGAAAGTTGAAGAAATGTGGCTTGGCAACTGGATGCAAATGGTGACAATTTGATGAGGTATGTATATTCCAATAGGGACTCAAACACTTGTCATCAAACTGTCACTGTTGACTCAGTTAACACGTTCCCTGCCGCGTGTACCGAAAACAGTACACGCTTAGCTTCATTTCTACGCCAACGTGTTTTTTTCAAATTAAAATTTGTTTTTTCTTAATTTAAATTCTCGTTATGATTGTTTTATATTATTTAGTGATGTTTAGAGGAATTTTTGCATCGTGTACTGATAACGGTACACTCGGCGTGGTAATTAATCATGATAGCAAAGCAAAGCAATAAGAATTTATACAAAATTATTAAAGCGCTTACCGTGTACTGTTTTCGGTACACGCGGCGTAGAAATGACACCTAGTGAAAAACAGCTTGGCAGGGTACGTGTTAACTCAGTTAACTCATCATTGAAGCGCATGAACGAGCAACGTTTGCAAGTTATAACGAGGGTTGCCTTTTATATTTCAGGATTAGAGAACAAAAACGAATATTAATCATCGAAAATAGCTTTATTGTTTTTCAAAATATTCCCCATTAAGATCTATACACTTTTGCATGCGTTTGAACCAATTGTCGAAGCACTTTTGCCACTCTGGTTGAGGTATCTCCAAAACATGCTTTCTGAACGCATCAACCGAGTCTTCAGGCGTCGAAAAACGTTGACCTCTCATTTTCTTTTTTACGTACGGGAATAAAAAGAAGTCATTCGGTGCCAAGTCAGGACTATACGGCGGGTGACTCATCAAATCGATGTTTTGAGTGCTCAAAAATGCAGTTGTTTGAGACGATGTGTGAGAGCTCGCATTGTCGTGGTGAAGAGTGATCCGTCTTCGGCGATTGGTTTTCCTGATTTCTTGGAAGACAACTGGCAAACAAATGGTTGTGTACCACTCAGAATTGACTGTTCTGCGTTGTTCTAGTCGTACGGTTGCGACATGTCCAGTTTTTCCGAAAAAACAGGCGACCATATGCTTGGAAGCGCTTCGTGCGCGATCAACTTTTGTTGGATTTGGCTCTATTTGAAACACCCATACAGTCGACTGCTGTTTACTTTCTGGCTCATACGCGTAAATCCACCATTCATCAGCTGTCTCGATGTCATGGACGAGTTCAAAGCACCGCGATCGTATTTTTGGAACATTTCTTTCGACCAATCGACACGAGGCGTGCTGTGAGCGATTGACAAATTGAGTGGGATCCAACGCGAACAAATTTTTTTTAACGGTCAAATGTTCATGCAATATTGAATGTATGATGGTCCCACTAATGCCTAAGGTTGTCTCAATCTCACGAGAGGTCACATGATGATCTTGCAATATCAGTTGGCGCACAGCATCAATGGTTTCCGGAACAACAACTGATTTTGGACGACCTGCACGAAATTCGTCTTGGAGTGAACTACGACCTCGGTCGAATTCACCATACCATCGATGAACACTGGTCCTTGATGGAGCTTCATCGCCAAAAATTGAATTAAGTTCATCGATGCCCTGTTGTTGAGTTAATCCACGGCGAAAGTTGTAAAAAATAATCGCACCAAAATTTTCACGATTAAATTCCATATGATGATGATGAATCTTTTAAGTTACTGTGAACAACACAAATAGCGCTCGTGTGTCAAAACGTTCTGAGTACGTATAACCTCAAAAATGTCAAACTTTACGATAAAGCTGGCAATTGCCAGATCGCAATATTAAGGTTGCCAAACCAACCAACGTTTGCAAGTCATTACGAGGGTTGCCTTTTATATTTCGTTATTATTGAACAAAAACGAATTTTAATCATCGAAAATAGCTTTATTGTTTTTCAAAATATTCCTCATAAAGATCTGTACACTTTTGCACGTGTTTGAACCAATTGTCGAAGCACTTTTGCCACTCTGATTGCCCAACCCCGAAATATAGAAGGCAACCTTCATAAAATTTCCCTGCAATTCAGAGCGTTAACTCCTTTTTTTGTCGCAATTGTATTGTATTGTATTTGATTTTATTCAGCAGCGTAATCAATAGTGTTTACATGTAGTAGATAATTTTGTTTAGAGATGTAGGACATTCTTCCTTTACGACTAAGAATTTATAGGAATATTAATGAAAACAGCATGAGATTAAGTGTGAACAACAATACAAGGGAAAGCTACAGGTAAAACCCTTATTTAACTCTTACAAACTAATATTGCAATATTCCCTAGCGAACTCTTATGCATTTTGCATTTCATTAATTTGAAAAAACGACTTATAAGTTCATTGTTGAAATTAAAAGAATTGTTAGAAAATGTTTAATTTAGCTTGTCAATAAGAGTATCTAAAAAGTTGATATTGGTATTTTCGTGCAACCTTCGGGTTGAAAAATAACGCGGTAAATTAAGCATTGGCTTGATAATTTTGTTTTGACATGTTTGTAGGATGCGTTTGTTTGTTAAAGTGCAGTCGTACCGGAGAGAAGCCCCGTACAGTAGTATGGATTGAAAAACTGATTTAAACAACAAAATTTTGTTGTTTAAACTAAGTTTTGATTTCCTGTTACCTATTTATTAAGGGATAAAAAATTTTTGAATATTTGTTAACTTTATCAATAGTGGAGGAAATATGTTTTTGAAGGTTAAACTTCTTGTCTATTGAAACCCCAAGATATCTACAATGTTACGACCATTTGAAGATGAGTGTTATTAGATAGAAACAGTTCTTCCGCCTGCGAGTAAACCAAATAGCTTGAGTTTTTGTTAGATTTATTTTAATCTTCCACTTATAGAAAGAATTTGTCCAATTTGGATATAGCTGTTTGTAAGACGTTGTGCACGAGTAGGTGGTATGTTATAATAGTAATAATTGTGGGCGCTACAGTCCAAATGGGGACCAGGGCCTAGCTTGCTCATCAACTACTCGTGTTGTGCGCGCTACTGTTCTCTCACGAGTAGAAGGGACCTACAGTTTTTCGCCGGCTCCGAACGACGAAATTTGAGAAGCTTTCTTAGACAGTTATAACTCTTTGAGTGTTGTCCGCAGCTCGAAAGAGCTGGTGCCGTGAAAAATTCGAAAAATTGGTGTTGAACTGGGAGTTGAACCTAGACCCTTCGGCGTGTGAGCGTCGCACTCTACCCACTACGCCACGACGACCAGGTGGTATGTTCCTGAAGCAAATATACCCGCATCGTCAGCAAACGTAACGATTTCAACTTTGTTACCGAGATCTGGAAAATCTGCAACAAATATATTAAATAATATAGGACCGAGTGCTGTACCTTGTGATAATCCGTATCCAATAGTATGTTCAAACGATAATTTGTGGCGATTCTCACCCCTGGTGACAAACAATAACAAGTAAACATGTCTGTTGTGCCATGTTGTAGTGTCGACGGGTTGTTTGAATTTCAGAAAATGTCGCTGTAGTTCGCGCGTCTGTAGCAAACGAATGAATTTTGTCTATTTCACAGCTTTATCAGACTTTGAGATTGCCAAGAGCAAAGTATGGCATATTTTGCTTAAGGACCTTGGCTTACCCCCAAGCCAGATCAAGCTGCCTCTATCAACGAAGCCAATGGATCATTTGAAGCGACGTACGTTCTTCGATTGGTGTTTAGAAAAGAGGCGACAAGATGCTGAATTACACCAAAAATTATGTTCCGCGACGAAGCTAATTTTTGACTCAATGGGTTCGTCAATGCGTGTGTAATACAAACTGTGTATGCTTTATTGGTAGGGTGAGAATCCACACGTGTTTTATGAATCACCAATGCATCCACAAACGTAGCTGTTTGGCGCGGTGGCGTGGTTGGACCATATTTTTTGCCGACCACAACGACCTTCACGTTTTTGTGAATGATCTGCGTTATGGCATCATGACTGCCTATTACTGTATGTTTGTTTGAATTGGAAGTTGTGGACTTGGATAGTCTGTGTGACTTGAAACACCAATCTGTTGGACCCACACAGCATTCATTACAAGCGACTTGTTGAAGAGCAAGTATGGTAAGCGTGTCATCTCAGGAACTGGGGGAAGTCGAAAGGCTGCCTCTTGACTACTTTCTGTAAGTCCACGATAATTCATTGTTTTATGCCATCAAGACTATGACGTCAAAAGAGCTAAGAAACGACATTAATAATGAAACAATACTCGTTTCGGTTGAAATGTGTGACCGAGTTTTTGAAAATGTCCACCAACGAATCGACCGCTACAAACGTGCCCGCAGTGGCCATTTGAACAAAGTTTAGTTCTATTCATACATATTTTAAATGCACTTTTAAGTGAAAGTAAAGTTCTTGGAATGTGTGACATGGTTTGGATTTTTTTTAAATTAAAGTTATCAAGTGCTTCTTGGTAAACATTTTATAAGAACTTCCATTATTTGGAACCTGATTTTTTAGAGAACAAAGTGTAATTTAGCGATAAAGTTATAAGTATCTGTTTCACAAAATATGTGCAATGACTTCTTTAATAAGTTCCAGGTAAATATTAATCAGCAAGTAGGCAGAACAATGGATATTAAATTCAAATAACGTTTATTTACGTACACGAGTATCGATAAAGGTCGGTAAGGTAGTTTTGAAAAAGTAATTAGTTTTCTTCTTTCTTAGTACTAAATATTTTTAGGTTAAAATTAATTTTATATTCGTCTAATGTATTGGTTCAAGACTGATAAGCAATGATCAAGGTTCAACATAAGAAATTATAAATGCCAAAAAAAAACGAAAACAACCTTTAGTTATCTACTTTTCTTCTTCTTCTTGTGGCGCTATAGACCGGGGTGGACCTGGGCCTCAACCAACATGCCCCTCCAGCCAGCACGATCTTTCGCCAGCTCCCTCCACTTACGCACTCCAAGTTGGTTGAGGTCCTTATCCACTTGTGTGCGCCACCTTAGCCAAGGCCGTCCTCTGTCGCTTTATCCCAATGGCTCCGATTCGAAGAACTTTTAGGCGGAAGCATTGGTTTCCATACGCTCTACATGGCCTAGCCATTTCATGCATTCTATCTGAATGCGTTTGACAAGGCGCATGATGCTGTACAGCAAATAGAGTTCGTTGTTAAATCTTCTCCTCCAGGTGCCATCAACGCAAACAGGAACATAAATCGCACGCAAAACTTTTCTCTCGAAAAGACTAAGGGCTTCCTCATCCGCCTTTGCTAACGTCCAAGATTCTGCGCCATATAGTAGGACGGGGATGATCAAGCTGTTATATAAAGCGAGCTTAGTCCTTCGAGAGAGGGCTTTATTACTCAATTGCCTCTTGAGCCCAAAGAAACAGCGATTGGCAAGAGTGATTCTGCGCTTGATTTTGGTTCTGATGTTGTTGTCCCTGTTTACCGCGGAGCCGAGGTAGATGAAGTCCTTAACTACCTCGAAGTTTCTGCTGCCTAGTGTGACGCTCCGTGCGAGACGTCGATATTGTGTGTCCTTCCTTGATAACAGCATGTACTTCGTTTTGCCCTCATTTACCACTAGACCCATTTTAGCCGCTTCCGCTTCAATGCCAGCAAACGCCTCATTGACGGCTCGCTGTGTTCGTCCAATCACGTCAATGTCATCAGCGTAAGCTAGCAATTGAACTGACTTCTGGAAGATCGTGCCTCTGGTGTTGACTTGTGAGTTACGCACGATCTTCTCGAAGATGATGTTAAAGAAGCCACATGACAGTGCGTCGCCTTGTCTAAAACCTTTTTTGACATTGAAGGTCTCAGTGAGTTCGGTACCGACCTTGACGGAGCAGCGAGAGTTCTCCATCGTCATCCTACACAATCTGACGAGTTTGGTAGGAATGCCAAAACTAGACATGGCACTGTATAGCTCGTCTCTATGCACACTGTCATATGCAGCCTTGAAATCGACGAATAGGTGGTGAGTGTCAAATTGCATTTCTTGGGTCTTTTCCAGGATCTGCCGTAATGTGAAGATCTGGTCTATTGTGGACTTCCCTGGTCTGAAACCACACTGATAGGGACCTATCAGGTCATGGACAAATGGTTTCAGACGCTCACACAATACGGCAGAGAGGATCTTGTATGCGATGTTCAGGAGACTAATCCCTCTGTAGTTGGCGCAGTCAAAGGGGTCTCCTTTCTTGTGGACCGGGCAAACGACGCTGAGATTCCACTCATCGGGCATGCTTTCCTCCGACCATATCTTACAGATGAGCTGGTGCATGCGCCCAACCAGGTCATCTCCAGTTGCTTTAAATAGTTCTGCGGGCAGTCCGTCCGCTCCAGCAGCTTTGTTCGACTTTAGCTTGGATACTGCTATCTTCACCTCGTCTAAGTCGGGGGGACGGAACGCTTGTCTATCATCGTCCAAATTGAGTGGAACATTCTGCCTTACAGCGGGATTTGGGTCGTCATCGCCGTTTAGGAGTCTGCAGAAATGATCCTTCCAGATTCTCAGCACAGATTGCGACTCCACTACTAGTTGTCCATTTTGGTCCCGGCAGGCCTTGGTCCGAACCTTGTATCCTCCGGATAGCTGTTTCACCTTTCGGTAAAACTGTCGGACTTCATTCCTGCCAAAGCACCTTTCCAGCACCTTTCGACCTCGCGCTTCTCATGCTTCTCAACGCCAAGGTTGAAGCGCCATAAACTAGGGCTGGGATAATCAAGCTGTTATATTAAGCGAGCTTAGTCAATTAGCTCTTGAGCCCAAAGAAACAGCGATTGGTAAGTGTGATTCTGCGTTTGATTTTGGAACTGATGTTGTTGTCCTTATTTACCTCTGAGCGGAGGTAGGCGAAGTCCTTGACTACCTCGAAGTTTCTGCTGCCTAGTCTGACGCATAGCATGTACTTTGTTTTGCCATCATTTGCCACCAGACCCACTTTAATCGCTTCCGAATCAATGCCACCTAACGCCTGTTCGTACAATCACGTCAATGTTATCAATATGAGTTTAAGAATGGCCCCATGGGTTGTCTCAAAAATTTTTTTGAAGACTCAGGATCCAGTTTCTTGACTGGTAGACTTGGAGGCATTTATAAATTTAGACTCAAGTCACGGCCCAAATTCGCATTCCAGTCAACCTACAGTGACTCCCTCCTAGGCGTACTTAAAAGTTCTTCGGGATTTTTGATCTTCGATGTCAGAGAATTAAACCAGGGCTACATTCATGAGGAATCGAATCCGAAGCATTGTCCCCTTGATCCAGGAAACCTGTTTCTTGGATTTTGACCATTGTAAAGAAAGATACAAACATTTTGCAAATAAGAAGGGAAAGAAACTGCAAGGCTGCCTTTGATGAGCTGAGAAGGGCGGAAAAGGACTTAAAAGGCTTGATAGGTCAAGCAAACTAAAAACCAAACATTATCGTTTTTTTCGAAACTATTTATTTTCGTTCATAATTTGTTCCAACTCTCAGTTCGAATTCACCTTCGCTTACTTGAGGAGCAGAGGAGCTGGGGCAGCGTACGCAGCATATGCGGCTGGAGCGGCGTAGGCAACTGGAGCAGCGGCATAGGCAGCTGGGAAGGCGGCAGAGTGAGCAATGGAGTGGGCGTTGTAGCTGGAAGCGTATGGAGCGATGTATGGGGCGTAGGCGGCAGCAACTGGAGCGGCAACGACTGGTGCTGAGTAGGCCAATGGGGCAACAACTCCTGGCTTGGCGGCAGCGATGGCAATGACGGCCATGAAGCAGACAGCGGCCTAAAAATAAATTCCAAAATACAACGTTTAATCCTTCGAGTCCTTAAATCCTTCCGCAATCAGAAAACTCACGAATTTGAACATGTTGATTGGATTGATTTGGTTTGGTTTACTTTGAGACAAAAGTGAACTGTGATACCAACTCGTCGTTGGCTCTGGTTTTTATACCACTGCTCGGCGGTCACTTGTTATTCCGGCAGCGTTTGCCAGTTGAAATCGAAAGTGTAACTCAGGTGTAGTGCCCACTAAGCACGTTCCCTTTCGGTTATGTCGTCTCTCTTCTTCGCGTCTGTGGCATTGTCGCATTCTTCTTTTGGTCGCTGGGGTCTTTACATAATTATCTTCTCATCCACTTCGAGCTTGAAACGTAAATCAGCCAGTTTGCTGGTCACCGAATGACAAATGTTAGCGCGACACACCGCCGTGCACCGCGGTGTGGACACATCCAATTGATATGGGTCACGGGTGATGGGCCTTTGCGAAAGGTGATTACTCCAAAGCACCTTCCAATCATTTTAATGGACAACAAGCAATCTCCGACGAACGAAAAACGCTTTCATCGTCCATTAATTCCCGAGTATCGGTGATGGATTACTGTGCGGGTGGCATTAACAAGGCTTTCCTGTTCGTGTGCCATTCTATCAGCCTGGATGCGCCTTCGACTGTCGAGTGATGGAGCAGCAGGTGAAGGGGGACGCTGTTGGGTTGAATAAACAAACAACCTGTAGGAGGAGTAAGTGCTTCGCTTCCATGTTTGGCATTTGAATACACATTCCAGAGTGCGATGGAGCGTTAGCCCTTGTGGCGAAACTGTGTCCACCGTTAAGGGAAAGCAATTAAACAAATTGAAAGCGTTGACGCGACACGAATCGCCGCTGGACCGATTTATTATGCAAATTCTTTGAAAGCGCCAGTGAATGAGGACGATTTTTATCCCATTTTTTTTGCTGATACTGCTTCAGCCTAAATTCAAAGCAGGGAACTCTTTTCAACCGAAAAGAGGAGAAGTGATTGCTTCTCGACTGCCCACTCCATTGAAGAGCAACGTACCCAAGGGCGTTTTCTTGAAATCTCAAAATAGAGGTCATCTCTTTGCGGTTGACTTGGATTGTCTACGCGCCGCCTAATTTCTGCCTGTGTTCGCAGAAGAATTGAAAAAAATTGAAGGCTCACTACGACGCAATTGAATTTTAAATGTGTCCACCTTGAGCACAGGAATCCATGAAAATGTCGGCCACATACGGTCGTAGTTAATGGACACCAAGGGCTGCTTTAAGCACTCGGCAGGCTTTTTCATTCATGCTTCCTACACCTCTAAGTAATGCTTGAGGTGTTCCTTCCACAAGAGATTTGAAACCCTGCACGTTCCTTTTACTTACTTCCCGACGCCCAAGGTCACCCCTTACCCCCCTCCCTTCCGATATACGAGTATACACAACATATTAAGGAGTTGCTGGATTCTCTTCCGCAGATTGCGTCGACACATGACAGAGATAAGCGAACCCACAAAAGAAGACTCGCCTTGGGGTCAGCCGTGATTTCTGTTCGCCGACATGTAGGCGAATCCAATCAACTTATCTGATTTGTCTGTCGTCTATGAAAACTTGCGCGCCAAACCATTCGCACGGGAAACTTAGGGACGTTTGTCCCTGGCGAGTGATGGACCGAATGAACATGAAACGTGTACCGACCTTTGGACGCTTGGGGTTATGATGAATTGTCTAACATTTCATCTCAAATTCTACGGAATGGATAAAGTTTCCTTCAAAGATAAGGACTGTGACGCATGGTCCCCTGCTCTGGGATTACTGAGCGCCGTTCAATAGGAACGGCGTTAGTGTTGAAGATTTATATTCTGGGATGAGAGCTGGTTTTAATTACCCGAGTGGTTAAGGAGATAATTGTGGCAGTTTCATCACACGACGGCTTTTGCATGCCAATCACGATGTTGGCTGTTGTTGGCACGTTTTGGAAATTAGACTCTCAAAACTCCTAGAGCAGAACACGTTTTGAGTAAAAAGTGTCCTTGGTTCCAGGGAAATAAAACTATTGCATGTTTATGAGAGGAAATACGTGGCGTTGTCCTTTTGCAGGTTGTAATTCAACTACAGTCAGGAGAGCCGTATTTTCGACTTTTAGAGAACTGGATACATTCACATTTTAGACAGTTTGGTCTTAAAGGCTGTATTTTCCTACTTTTCAAATACATTGGGTCCGTTTTCAAAAGATGGCGCCACATGAAAGTTGTGGCTGTTTCTGGAAGTGGTTACCTGAGCTTGGAAATGATCTTGGAAATGGTCTTTGAAATGTTCTTGGGAATGATCTTGGAAATGATTAAAAAGGTGTGACATTAAGCGCTTGTTGTAGACAACGGTATTTTTTTTGACTCCTTGAAATGTCTAGAATTGTCAGTGTTTGATATAAATTTTGATTTCCTTTTTTTAATTGAAAGAAGAGCCCACCTAACAATTCATAGAATGGCGAATCTACTCCCTCTGAAATTATGCAGAGAATGATTTGGACGCTTTGAAAGTGGTAATCGTGGTCGCCGTGGCGTAGTGGGTAGAGTGCGACGCTCACACGCCGAAGGGTCTAGATTCGACTCCCAGCTCAACACCAATTTTTCGAATTTTTCACAGCACCACCTCTTTAGGCTGCTGACAGGACTTAAAGAGTAATAATTGTCTAAGAAAGCTTCTCAAACGTCGCCGTTCGGAGTCGGCAAAAAACTGTAGGTCCCTTCTACTCGTGAGAGAACAGTAGCGCGCACAACACGAGTAGTTGATGAGCAAGCTAGGCCCTGGTCCCCCTTTGGACTGTAGCGCCAACAATTATTATTATTATTAATCGTAGCGTCGAATTCAAAGGGCGTCTTGGTCAGCGAAAATCGTTTAAAAATGAGGAATTCCAGGCTTTACTGGATCAGAATCCGCGCCAAACGCAAAGTAAACTCGATCAATTTCCGTTCGGTTACAGAAATTTGAATTCATTCAAAGCAAAGAACACGGGTGCCGATTTTTCACCACGGAACTGCGTGTTGAACGAAGTCGAAAGAAGTAATTATTGCACCGAATCGTGATGAAAAGTGGAACACTTAATAAGTCCCTGGACATATATAAGCTTGTCAAATATGTCCCTTCCGCCTTTTTGTCTTTTGAATTTCCCGGCTATTTACAAAGCGCTACAGAGCTCGTGTCTGGCAATACTGTACATTTGACATAACCTACAAAACGACGCTATGCATGATTAGTATGGATATTGCGTCCGAGAGTTATAGACGTGTAAAAATGGAGTTCATTAACGTCAAAGTTCTTCTTCTTCTTCGGATGGCGCTACAGTCCGGGGTGGACCTGGGCCTCAACCAACATGCCTCTCCAGCTAGCACGATCTCTTGCCAGCTGTCTCCAACTGCGCACTCCAAGTTGGTTGAGGTCCTTTTCCACTTGTGTGCGCCATCTCAGTCTAGGACGTCCTCTGTTGCGTTGTCCATGTGGTTCGGATTCTAAAACTCTTCGGGCCGGAGCAGTGCTGTCCATGCGCTCTACATGGCCTAGCCACCTTAAGCGTTGTATCCGTAGGCGCTTGACTAGGCTCATGCCGCCGTACAGCCCATACAGTTCGTGGTTGAATCTTCTCCTCCAGATGCCATCAACGCAAACAAGACCAAAAATCGCACGCAGAGCTTTTCTCTCGAAGAGACCAATGGCTTCCTCATCCGCTTTTAGTAGCGTTCAGGTTTCTGCGCCGTAAAGCAGGACTGGGATGATCAAGGTGTTGTACAAAGTCACTTTGGTCGTTCGGGAGAGGGCTTTATTACTCAATTGCCTCTTGAGCCCAAAGAAACAGCGATTGGCAAGAGTAATTCTGCGCTTGATTTCGGTACTGATGTTGTTGTCCCTATTCACCGCGGAGCCGAGATAGACGAAGTCCTTCACTACCTCGAAGTGTCTGCTGCCCATAGTGACGCTCTGTCCGAGATGTCGATGTTCTGCGTCCTTCTTCGATGACAGCGTATACTTCGTTTTGCCTTCGTTTACCACCAGTCCCACTTTAGCCGCTTCCGCTTCAATGCTAGCAAACGCCTCATTGACTGCTCGCTGAGTTCGGCCGATCACGTCAATGTCATCCGCATAAGCTAGCAATTGAACGGACTTGTGGAAGATCGTGCCTCTGGTGTTGACGTGTGAGTTCCGCACGATCCCCTCAAGGATGATGTTAAAGAAGTCGCATGACAGCGCGTCGCCTTGTCTAAATCCTTTGTTGACATCGAAGGTCTCGTTGAGTTCGCTACCGACCTTGACGGAGCAGCGAGAGTTCTCCATCGACATCCTACACAACGTCAAAGTTCGCTCCATTTTAAAGTTTTCCTTCGTTAAAGGCAAATCCGCTAGAGAAACGTTCCGTGAGATTAGTTGTGTTTTGGGGGATCGTACTCTATCACTTCGAACTGCGGAGGAATGGTTTTGACGATACAGAGCCAGTAAAAACGACACCATTGATAAACCAGCCGGCGGAAGACATGTGACGACGAATACCGATCGAATCATGGAAATCATCGAGTTAGGTCGGCATGATCTCGTGACATCGCCCAGGAAATGGGAGTTAGTTAAACCATTTTATACCATTTGCAGAAGGCTGGATATAAAACAAAAATGTTTGATGTTTGGGTGCCGCATGATTTGACGCAAGAAATCCTTCTGAACCGAATCAACGCCTGCGATATGCTGCTGAACGGAACGAGCTTGACCCATATTTGAAGCGGATGGAGACTGGCGACGGAAAATGGATCACATACGACAATATCAACCGAAAACGGTCGTGGTTGAAGGCCGGTAAACCGTCTCAAACAGTGGCCAAGCTGGGATTGACGGCCAGGAAGGTTTTGCTGTGTGTTTGTTGGGATTGGAAGGGAATCATCCGCTATGAGCTGCTTCAATATGAGCAGATGCTTAATTCTACCATCTACTGCGAACAACTGGACCGCTTGAAGCAGGCGATCGACCAGAAGCGTCCAGACTTGGCCAACAGGAAGGGTGTAGTGTTCCACCAGGACAACGCCAGACCACACACTTCGTTGATGACTCGTCAGAAGCTACGGGAGCTCGGATAGAAGGTTTTGTTACTTCCACCATATAGCCCGGACATAGCGCCAAGTGATTTCTACCTGTTCCTGTCAACGGCGAACGCCTTTGGTGGTGTGAACTCAAAAGAGGCTTGTGAAAAGTGGCTGTCCGAGTTCTTCGCAAATAATGAGGGGGGCTTCTATGAGACGGGTATTATGAAGTTGCCGTCTAGATGGAAACAAATTATCGAATTATCGCATATTTGAACTAAATCCGATCAATGTAACCCTTTTTATGACGTATTGAATGAAGAGCAAAATATAGGATATAAATATATATATAGGAGGCACCACTGACAAAAAAAAAAAAATAATATAATTAATAAATTTTGTTAATCTTACGGGGCTTATTGAGTGATCTGTTACAACTATAACCCAAAGAGGAACAAATGCCTTGCAAAGTAAGGTTAACTCGATCCATGGTCGTGTACAACGTCAACGATGCGGTTCAAAAGTCAAAACCTGCATACTCATATATTGCGAGCAGACGGGTGTGGTGTACGAGAGCGCTCAATAAATTCTCGTTATCGATATGAAGGAAAATGCGAACTCAATTTAAATTGTTTTTAATTTTCAATATAATCTCCCCTAACATCAATGCATTTGTTACATCTTGCTTTTTAAGTCCTCAGAAAATAAATTTCCTATTTCTCTGCAAAATATCCATTACGCAGGGGTATGACAAGGTTATTTTGCAAATTAACATGGCGGCTGAAGCGTCCAAAATCTTTTTGGACACGTCCAACTCGCCAAATATTTCAGATTTCAAACTTATGGAGAAATGACCTTTCCGATGGATGCAGAGCGAATTGAGGGTTCACTGGTTGGGGTCTTATGAAATGTGCGAAAATCTTTTTCTACGAAAATATTTTTTCAAATCCGGAAACAGGAAATAATCACTAAGGGCAAAGTCTGGACTATAGGGTGGGTGTTGGATTTCTCCGAAACCACAATCTCAGCAGCTTTGGAAACTCGTGCCGTGTGAACATAAGCGTTGTCATGAAGAAGCAACACATCCGCTGCGAGTTTACCCCGTCTTTGCTTTTTTTAATATCCTCCCGCAATTTATGCAAAGTGGAAGCGTTGATGGTTTCACCTTTTTTTTCTACTCAATGAGCATGGTTCCCTTTGAGTCCCAAAAAATTGTGGCGATGAGCTTCCCGGCAGACGGAGTGACTTTGAACTTCTTCGGGGGGTCTGTACCTTTTTTATGCCACTGCATGGGCTCTTGTTTGCCTTCAGGGTCATAGTGGTGAAACTATGTTTCGTCCCCGGTAACAATTCGATCCATAACACCGTCCGCGTTCTCACTACACATCTCCAAAAGCCCTCATGCTCAGCATGCGATTCTCACTTTCTTTTGAGACGCTGTGAGCATTCGTGCCACCCACCTTGCACTGACCTTTGAACGGTTAAGATGGCCATGGAGAATGTTGTGTATGGTACCAGTTGAAAGCTTGGTGCCTGTCTGCCATCAATTTCACCTTTATTCGGGCATCCTCAAGAACAAGTTTTTCGGCTTCTTTGATGCTTTCTCCCGTAGAAGCAGTAGCCGGGGTGTCGGAGCGGTGGTCGTCTTCAGTGCACTCTCTGCCTCTCTTGAACTCACTTGACCACTTTTGCACAGTTGATAATGAAGATGCGGAACCCTGATAAACAGCCAGATCTCTTCGTGGATAGTTGTTCGACTTTTTCCTTGCTTAGTGAGAAATTGAATTAAAGCGCGCTGCTCAATTTTCACCATTATCGTCTAAGTTGCCATGATGATTCTGTTTAACTAGGGATAAAACGCGAATTAATATTCACATTTATATGAAATTTTACATGAATGCACTAAAATAATAATTTTTACTTGATAAATAAAATAAATAACAACAGCTTCACCCCAATACCGACAATATATCGAACGCCCCTCGTATATACAAACTTATTCAACACTGCGCTGATTAACGCATATTACCCGGTGCATTGGAAAATAGCTGTGGTACAGCCCATTCCGAAAAGGGGCAAGGGTACTTCCATACCGAAAAATCTCTGGTCTATAGGTCTTCTTCCGTGAATAAGCAAGGTTTTTGAAAAGATTGAAATTAGAGCCCTGAAAGAATGGGTCGAGGAACGTTGTAAATTATACCGCTTTAGGGCGGGGCATGAAACCATACGTGCCGCGTCCAAACTGGTGTCCGACATTCAATGGAACAAGAACAAGAACCAATGCACAGGCGCTTGCCTGATAGACATGGAAAAGGCGTCAGACACCGTTTGGTTAGAAGGCCTCTTTCTGAAGTTAGTCAGACTAGGCATAGACAAAACATTGCTTTATATGATCTATGATATGGTTACAAGTAGGAAGTTTGCTATGAAGATTTGCAACGTTACATCCACCACAGTAATAAGAATTGTTGCCGCAACAGTCCACAGGGGGACCAGGGCCTACCTTCCTCATCAACTACTCGTGTTGTGCACGCTATTGTTCTCTCACGAGTAGAAGGGACCTACAGTTTTTTGCCGACTCCGAACGGCGAAATTTGAGAAGCTTTCTTAGACAGTTATTACTCTTTGAGTGTTGCCAGCATCTCAAAAGAGGTGGTGCCGTGAAAAATTCGAGGTGTTCAGTCGGGAATCGAACCTAGACCCTCCGGCGTGTGAGCGTCGCACTACGCCACCCACTACACCACGGCCGGGATATATTGAAGAAACCTCGTACTATGAGCTGCTGAAACAGAAGGTAGTCGATTTCATAAAATGCGTTTATGCGTGAAAAACGGCCAAAAACGACCGAAAGGCATCACCAGATGAACCTGCACCATGAAAACATTCAGCCTCACGAAATTGTAGCGTTCAAAATCTACCTTTAAGGGATCAAATAGGATGTCTTATCTACTGTATTCTCCAAATCGTGCTGCTTCGGACTACTGGCTTTTTCGACAAATGCAAAATGAGTTGCGTGTTCATCGGCTTTGATCTTTCGAAGAATGGCTCCATGAGTGAATCGATTCCAGAGTGAATTAATTTTTTAGCGTTGATGCACAAATACGTAGTCATTCCCAACGGACAATACCTTGTGCTGTTAATATTTTCCTCTGTGGCTCAGTGCAGGCTCGAACTATCAAGCCTTATATGAAACTTTCATGTAGGCACTCTTTGAAACCGGTCTAAAGCATTTTCTTCATTTGGGGCCATGCGTAGAGGTTTAGAAATGGGAATGTCTTTTTCAAAGAGTCAAAGAGAAATTTCCGCTTCAACCAGGTACAAGAGTTGCCTTTTATATTTTGGGATTAGAGAACAAAAACGAATATTAATCATCGACAATAGTTTTATTGTTTTTCAAAATATTCCCCATTAAGATATATGAATGTGTTTGAACCAATTGACGAATCACTTTTGCCACTCTGGTTGAGGTAACTCCAAACCATGCATTCTGCACGCATCAACCGCTTCTTCAAGTGTCGAAAAACGTTGACCTCTCCTTTTCTTTTTTACGTACGGGAATAAAAAGATGTCATTCGGTGCCAAGTCAGGACTATACGGCAGGACTCATCAAATCGATGTTTTGAGTGCTCGAAAATTCAGTTGTTTGAGCCGATGTGTGAGAGCTCGCATTGTCGTGGTGAAGAGTGATCCGTCTTTGGCGGTTGGTTTTCCTGATTTCTTGGAAGGCAACTGGCAAACAAATGGTTGCGTACCACTCAGAATTGACTGTTTTGCGTTGTTCTAGTGGAACGGTTGCGACATGTTCAGTTTTTCCAAAAAAACAGGCGACCATATGCTTGGAAGTGCTTCGTGCGCGAGCAACTTTTGTTGGATTTGGCTCAATTTGAAACACCCATACAGTCGACTGCCGTTTACTTTCGGGCTCATATGCGTAAATCCACGATTTATCACTTGTCACGATGTCATAGACATGTTTCGAAGCACCGCGATCGTATTTTTGGAGCATTTCTTTCGACCAATCGACACGAGCCTTATTTTGAGCGATTGACAAATTGTTTGGGATCCAACGCGAACAAAGTTTTTTGACAGTCATGCAATATTGAATGTATGCATGCACATGACGATCTTGCAACACGCGTATCAGTTGGCGCACGGCATCAATGGTTTCCGGAACAACAACTGATTTTGGACGACCTGCACGAAATTCGTCTTGGAGTGAACTACTACCTCGATTGAATTCACCATACCATCGATAAACACTGGTCCTTGATGGAGCTTCATCGCCAAAAATTGAATTAAGTTCATCGATACACTGTTGTTGAGTTAATCCACGTCGAAATTTGTAAAAAATAATCGCACGAAAATTTTCACGATTAAATTCCATATTTTGGGCGAAATGAATCTTTTTAGTTATTGTGAACAACACAAATAGCGCTCGTATGTCAAAACGTTCTGAGTACGTGTAACCTTAAAACTGTCAATTTTTACGATAAAGCTGGCAGTAGCCAGATTGCAACACTAGGGTTGCCCAATCACGAAATGTAAAAGGCAACCTTCGTACACGCTGAATCAGCGATTGAGGAATAATATCTTGACGTTGCAAGTAAATTAGACTTTCTCATAATTTGGGTCACAGAACACAGTCTCTTAGCACGCTGACGGCCTAACGTGCTACCGTCTAAACTGCTTTAGGTCAGCCAGGACAGTACACCCACATCAGCTCGTCCGGCTTAAGGCCAAGGCGAGAGCCAAGACAACAACAATTCAAGGACTCCTGGCCTCTAGTCACCCCCAGACTGTCATTTATAGTCCTTAGCACCTAGGTCTGGTAATAATTAGTGATTTCATACGCACTTCCCACACAGTAATGGACCAACTTTTTGTGCCGAAGAATAATGTGGACTTTTCATCTGGCGACGAACTCCCTGATCTGGTTTCATGTACGACACCATAAAAAAAACACTTCTGTCAAACTTACAACTCCCTCCACCATTCAAGTCATTGAACTCCAAAAGGACAATCGCTCGTCTCCTCACAACGTCTTCTAATTAGTCAAGAACTGTAAAGGCATATTCATAGAAAACCGGTGTCTGGTGCAGCAAACCACACGAGGACCCCTCCACTCTGCATGCACCGTTGTCGAACATAAGAGTTGTACAAAATGGAAAAAAATGTTGCTCAAGCAAAAACCAATTCCAACGCTTAAATGATTTCTCAACCAGAACCCCATGTATTCGTCCTTTTTGGGAGCAATTAGAAGTCCTAACGGCAGCTATATGTAGGTAGTCGGGTGCATCATTTTAAACAAAAACCCCATCCAACAGTATCCCTTTTTCCGAAGGATTCAGACACTAATGGGAGTCGATGTCACGTCGCCAGCGATATGATCTTTTTGAGCAGTCCCCCATTCACCACGAATGAATGGGAGGAAAAGAGAACGAGCAAACCGTGCATAGAACCGGCAACAGTCTAGTCCTAACTAACACGCTCCCGCAAACACACACATGTACGGCTCACCTGACACTCCCTTAGGTAATAAGTGGAAGTGATGTTCGCTTCATGCGAAATGATCCAACAAGCAAGCATCAATTCCAATTCAACCACTCACCCTGCGCATTGCTTGTCTGAACTAACCTGGCAGGATGGTGGCGGCGACTGGCAACGAGAATAGACGACAGCAGGTTTGTGTCCATGTGGGTACCTCTGGAACCAATTTGGCTGAGCACAAAAGTGCTCTTTGAGCCCAACCGAAGCCGAAAATTACTCAATCCAGCGCGCCCCGACGAGTGTGTGCCCTAGACAAGTGAAACGAATACGCTCGTCAAGGGACTCTCAGATTGATACCGAAGAACGGGGGATCTTTCAATGTGACTGCGGTTGTGTTCGTCGTGGGGGGAAAGGGTGAGCGTTCGTTCGTGAGGACTAGGAATTGTCCCCTGATAAGGCGCGTTCGTTATTTGAAGTGTGTGCTCTTTTATTTCTACTCTCAGCTCTTTGTGATTTCGCACACAAACACACACACATATCCCAGAACCCCGCATTGAAGAGGTGTCGTACGGCGCACATTTGTTTTAATCCTTTGTGCCACTTCTGGCTCTAGTTATGGGTGAATGGGTGAATGAGTGCGGACGAGGGCTGGGGCTTGAGATTATTATCATGACTTTTTATTTCAAAAAGGCCTTTTGTTCTCTGAAATTACCATGTAGTATCTTTGAAATGGCTCTGCGGGAAAACGTCAATAGCCTCAATGAGATAAATGAAATGAGAAGAATGGCGAAAACTCATACAGGGAAGCTGGAGCTTTTGTGACGCTCTCTGGCATCTAGATAATGTTTTTGTTTGCCGCCAAGCGCTCATGATGCAACGCAGTCGGGGGTCGATGTGACCTGTTGTGTTGACCTGCGATGGGAGTTGACATAAAATGGATATAACGCCTGTACTTGGAAGTATTACTTGGCAGGATAGTTCATGAAAGTGAACTAGATTGACGCTATTATCGTGCAGTTCTATGAAATTTAACAGGAGCCCTGTAGTGTGCTGAGAGTGCATTCCTGATGGCTTCTTGGAACGCATGAAGGGTAATCCCGCAGCCTGCTTGGAAAGAAGTAATATATTGCAGATGATCATGTTTTTCCACCTTTTAACTCACTCTCTCTGTGGGTCAGTTTGGTCTTGCGGTTATGGCGATGCTATAATTGGTACTTTCTTAGATCTACATTATCCATTGAAATATATACCATTAATTACAAAATTACACTCAATGCTGATTCCACAGAGCGAAGAATTTAATTTTTGTTCTACAAGAGTCATATCCGTTCACTCTACCACCTATACCGGTATGAAATGGGGATTTATTTTTTAAATAAGATGGAGCAGCGAGAGTTCTCCATCGTCATCCTACACAATCTGACGAGTTTGGTAGGAATGCCAAAACTAGACATGGCTCTGTATAGCTCGTCTCTATGCACACTGTCATATGCAGCCTTGAAATCGACGAATAGGTGGTGAGTGTCAATTTGCATTTCTTGGGTCTTTTCCAGGATCTGCCGTAATATGAAGATCTGGTCTATTGTGGACTTCCCTGGCCTGAAACCACACTGATAGGGACCTATCAGGTCATGGACAAATGGTTTCAGACTCTCACACAATACGCCAGATAGGATCTTGTATGCGATGTTCAGGAGACTAATCCCTCTGTAGTTGGCGCAGTCAAAGGGGTCTCCTTTCTTGTGGACCGGACAAACGACCCTGAGATTCCACTCATCGGGCATGCTTTCCTCCGACCATATCTTACAGATGAGCTGGTGCATGCGCCCAACCAGGTCATCTCAAGCTGCTTTAAATAGTTCTGCGGACAGTCCGTCCGCTCCAGCAGCTTTGTTCGACTTTAGCTTGGATATTGCTATCCTCACCTCGTCTAAGTCGGGGGGACGGAATGCTTGTCTATCATCGTCCAAATTGAGTGGAACATTCTGCCTAACAGCGGGATTTGGGTCGTCAGCGCCGTTTAGGAGTCTGCAGAAATGATCCTTCCAGATTCTCAGCACAGACTGCGACTCTACTACTAGTTGCCATTTTGGTCCCGGCAGGCCTTGGTCCGAACCTTGTATCCTCCGGATAGCTGTTTTACCTTTCGGTAAAATTTTCGGACTTCATTCCTGCCAAAGCATCTTTCTTCCTTCTGAGAAGCCGGTGCTCTTCCCTTCTTCTCTGTTCGTAGAGTTCACGAACAGCTCGCGTTGTTCGACGCAGCGTCGCTTTATAGGCGTCTTGTTTAGCTGCGTGCGCTTGCCTGCACTCGTCGTCAAACCATGGGTTCCTTCTGGGTGGTGACGTGAAACCCAGCACATCAGTGGCAGCATCTTTGATGGCTTCTTGACAACGTTTCCATTCTTCTTCTATGCTTAGTGCAGGAAGCGTCGAACTCTGGGCGAGTTTCCGGGAGACTCGGTCGGCAAAGTTCCCAGCAATCAGCTGCGATTGTAGCTTTTCGACGTCAAACCGTTTTGGCCTTTCTCGACTCCGTTGCTCTCTCGATATCCGGGTTCTTATCTTGGCTACAACAAGGTGATGATCCGAGTCAATGTTTGCACCTCGGAAGGTTCGGACATCGAGAATACTGGGGGAGTGTCTCACGTCGATCGCAATGTGATCAATCTGGTTAACGGTTGATCGATCAGGAGATCGCCAGATCCTTTTGTGAATGTTCAGGTGTGGGAACCGCGTGCTAGCCACAGAGAGGTTTCGCCCCGAGGCGAAGTCTAACAGCCTGAGTCCGTTTCCGGATGTGTTGTCGTGCAGGCTGTGTTTACCGATGACTCCAGCAAAGATGTCCTCCTTTCCCAGCTGAGCGTTGAAATCTCCTAGAACGATCTTGGTGTCATAGCTGGGGCATCGATCGTATGTTCTTTCTAGGAGATCATAGAAGTCATCCTTGATGTTGTCATCCTTCTCCTCTGTCGGGGCGTGAGCGCATATTAGGCTGATATTCCCGAATTTAGCCTTGATGCGGGTCGTAGCTCAAGACTTTTTGATTAAGTCTGCCTCGAACAACAAATCCGCATCCGAATAAGCGCTGCCTTCTCTCTCTATAGCAATTGCTGTAGTAGGTATCGCAGTTCTTCATCGCTTTTATGCCAGGCCCATCCCATCGCACTTCCTGGATGGCGGTTATGTCAGCTTTGTAGCTGTCAAGGGCCTCCGCATGTTGTTCGGCTGCACGTGGCCTGTTAAGGGACCTCACATTCCACGTGCAAAACCGAAAATCTTTGTCCTTAAAACGTTTGCTGGGGTCGTCAACAGTTGATCCGTCCTTATCCGAGGCATGTTGTTGTCTCTGAACTTCCATTTTTTTACGTGGTGAGGAAGTTACCCTCACGCACAACCCACGGACTGGTAGGCCAGGCCCATTATTTAAATCCTCGGGCAGAGGGGGTCGCTGCATACATTAGTTCACCATACAACGGGTGTTGTGATGGCTATCCAGGGGGCGCCACTTGGAGGCTGTATGTCAACTTGACCTAACGAGGATTGCCTTGGCAGCTCGCCATGTTGAGCGCAATCAACGACGTTACCTCGCGTGCATAGGCCCATGCCCACCCTTTTGAAAGTTCTATACCTCTTAAAAAAACGCAGGTTATAAAGAAACGCACGTCAAAACATAAATCGAAATGTCATGTGACAATAAGTTGAAACTTTAATCGCCAAGCTCTTTGGGTGCTCTTCGCTGGATTTTCTTTGCTGTCTTATTTGTGGTATGAGGAAGAAATCGACTGTCGTAAGATAGAAACATACGATTTCAGGAGGAGACAAGTACAAAGTTAATTCACATTATTCACATTTGACTTTTAATAATTCAACATTTCCTTTCTCGCTCGGAAATCGTAAAGAACAATTCAAATTTTGCGTAACTCCCACAGGGAAGTCACACGAGAAAGTACTCAAGAATCATATTCAAAAGATCCAAATGATCCAAATTATCAACACGTTCCTCTTTGTTCTTTAATACCCCCAACTGGGAAAGATAACCACAGCACGAAAGCTCAGATTATTTTTTTTCTTCTTTTTCTTTTTATTCTTCTTTTTCTTGAGCTTATTCTTCATCTTCTGCTTCTTCTTCTTCTTTTTCTTCTTTTTCTTCTTTTTCTTTTCTTTCTTCTTCTCTTTCTTCATCATCTTCTCCTTTTTTCTTTTTTTTCTTCTTCTTTAGCCGCTTGTTCTTCTTCTGCTTTTCTTTCTTTTTATTCTTCTTCTTTTTTATCATTTTCTTCTTCTTCTTCCTCTGCTTCTTCATCTTCTTATTCTTCTTCTCCTTCCTCCTCTTCTTCTTTTTCTTCTTCTTCTTCTTCTTCTACTTCTTCTTTTTCTTCTTTTTCTTCTTTTTCTTTTCCTTTTTCTTTTTCTTCTTCTCCTTTTTCTTTTTATTCTTCTTCTTTTATTTCTTCGTCATATTCTTTTTTCTTCTTCTTCAGCTGCTTCTTCTTCTTCTCTTTCTTTTTCTTCTTCTTCTTTTTCATCGTTTTCTTCCTCTTCTTCCTCTGCTTCTTCTTCTTATTCTTCTTTTTCTTCATCATCTTCTTCTTTTTTCTTTTTCTTCTTTGTTCTTCTTCTTCAGCTGCTTATTCTTCTTCTCCTTTTTCTTTTTATTCTTCTTCTTTTATTTCTTCGTCATATTCTTTTTTCTTCTTCTTCAGCTGCTTCTTCTTCTTCTCTTTCTTTTTCTTCTTCTTCTTTTTCATCGTTTTCTTCCTCTTCTTCCTCTGCTTCTTCTTCTTATTCTTCTTTTTCTTCATCATCATCTTCTTTTTTCTTTTTCTTCTTTGTTCTTCTTCTTCAGCTGCTTATTCTTTTTCTTCTTTTTCTTTCTCTTCTTCTTCTCCTTTTTCTTTTTCTTTTTCTTCTTCTTCTGCCTTACATACTACAAGTTGTTGAGGTCCTTCACCTGGGAGACATGGGCTTCTGCGGACGAGACACGAGAGCAGTCACAGGCATAGCTGAAGAGTTCTATACGTGTGTCTTCTTTCTCGCATACTCCATTTTCTTCATTTGAAGGCGTCAAGTTTAACAGAATTGACTAACAAACATTGAAGTTGTTCAACACAACGCATCATTCAATAAGTCCCTTCTCTGACATATAGGGGGCACCACTTACACAAAAACTATATTACTTTTATACTTTCTACTCTCTATACCGGGCGGCACTTACAGAAAATCAATATTATTTTTAAACTCCTTAAAATAAATATGGTGAAAACAGAAATCTTGAAAGCACAAGAGTACAAAATTTAAAAAACAACAAAATTTCTAATTTTTTAAGATCAAACCTCAGTTTAAGTGTTTCAAGAAATCAAAATCAAATCCACAATTTTAACTGCAGTAATCTCTACGATTTCTTAAAATACCTAATTTCTCAAGCCTGGAACTAGTTCGGTTCGTTTTCAAGAGATGGCGCCACCTGTAAGCTGTGGCTAGTTTTGGAAGTGATATCTTACTTCATTGGAAAGGTATGACATGCCTCAGCTACTCGGAAAATATTTGTGCATCATCGTTTGTTTTGAATAAAAATATTTTTGTTTTGTCCAGACTTGTCTTAGATCAACAACATTTGCGGGAACTTTTGTTTGTCTTCTATAATTGGAGGAGAAGTTCAGATGAAGTCAATCAATTGGTGGAAATGCCCGACCGATAAATGCATGCAGAAGATGGTTTTGATGCTTCAAAAGTGGAGATCTTAACGTCAAAAGGAAAGAGCGCCTTGGCCATTACAAAAGTTTGAAGATGAGGAATTGAAGGCTCAACTGTATCAAGACCGGTGCCAAGTGAACCAGTATAAAATGTCCCTAAGAAATTTGGATTTATTTAAACGAGCAAGGAAATTGTGTGCCGCACGAATTGAAACCGAGAGAAGAGCTTTTTGAAAGACTTCAAGGGATGGGATTGTGACTGAACATTTGAAATGGGTTCCCTGTGACTTCAAGATATAAAAAATCTATGCAGACCCTGGTGAACACTTCCCATCATTGTCTACCATATATCGACACCGCGGTTATGCCCTGTATATGGTAGGAGCAGGTTATGCCCAGCATATGGTTGGAGCAGGCGGGTGTGGTGTACTACAAGCTGCTAAGCCCAGACATGCGCTCAAGCCTTGATTTGTTCTAAAACTGCCAGCAACGATCGAAAGGCATGACAAGGTGATCTTGCAAGATGATTACGCTTGGCCCCACTTGTCTGTACCGGTCTAAAATTGACCGAAAACGCCATCCACAATACTCTCCACACCTTGCTCCTTTCGACCTTTGGCATTTTCGACGGATGCAGATCGATTTGGGGGGTCACCGGACCTTTCGAAAAAAATCGAAGAATGACTTAATAATTGGATCGAAGCCAGAGAGAAGTCGAAAATTAACAACGAGATGGGAGAAGAAGTCACTTCCCACCAACGATAGTGATGTGTTCAAAAACAGACTCTGTACTCCCAATATAAATTACATACATGGTATGGCAGGCAAGACACGGCAACGGAGCTGCCACCACTAAGTCTTTGTGGACTCCCGACGACCTCGAAGCGTATTTCAAAAGCAACAGGTTCCACATCTTTCGCAAGAATCCACTCAATTCCGTAGTACTGACCGTAAGTCGCTGGGCAAAGAGATAAACCCCTATTGCCATATTCACGAACTCGCATTTCATGTAGCTTCACAAGATACACCCATTTTCGGAAACCTTTCTTTCTAAAACTGTGTCTTCAGTAAGCTATCTCGCTGTAGCAAGCCAATCAGAAAAATTTACTGTCAGCCATTCATCGCCTCATGGCCTCTATGCCATCACTCAGTTACGCACCCTATGACAGTCAATTGGAGGCGTCTGCACAGTTTTTGTAATCAAGACAGCCAATTGAAATTTCAACACTCAAATGCGTTTTTCTCAATTTATTTGCGCGTGCACTGGGACTCCGTACCTCTGTTCACTGCCAGTAATTGTAATTTTTATTTCATTTCAATTATCCTTTCTCACAAGAGATTTACATCGTCCCCAGTGCAGTCAAGTCCAATTGAAATTCGTTCTTCCATGGCCCACGGATTTCCTAAGAGAGTCTGAACCCTCCTCCGCAGCCACTCAACGGGTAGCTAAACCCTGTCCCGGGGCTTGTTTGTGTATTTTCCTTTTTGGAAAAAAAATATACACCCACGCACACAATCACACGACACTCCAAGAGTTTGCCGATGGAGCAGTGGCTGGCTGGCCGAGAATCATTTCATTGAACAATGAATTTACCATAAATCAATTGCCATCGGAATACATTTAGAACGAAATCGGATTTATGCTGTGTTCCGCGGTAGAAAGTTAACGCCTTCCGACGGAGTGACTCTCTACGTTCAGTAAATGTATCGGAACATGGAATAAACGAGTGTTAGCAGAAAATCTTGAAAATGAATAAAAGATGAGTGTATACCGATGGTAGGATATGGGTGGTTGGGGGGAAGGGATCTGAGAATCCGTGGGGGGAGATGTGCACCGCTGACTGTGCAGAGTCGAGCCATATGGTTCGGATTTCTCCCCTGCATTGGAAACTTCATCGATTTGCGTTGCTGCGGGAAGGATAAACTCTTCGATGGAAACGAACTAAAGATGCGGTTGCTTGAAGTAAACACTTGAAAGGCAATAAATGAATTCAACGGTAACTTCTATTCTGTAATTGGAAGTGACTGACTTGCAGATGGGCTTCGTCTTGTGATGAAAATGGTCGGGTGCATGCCAAGTTTCTTGATTCTTCGATTCACTGGTGTCCTAGATAGACCTTTGTAGAGGATACTAAGGATACTAAGGAGCGGTCGTTTTTAATCAGTTTGGGTGCATGCGAGCTTTAGACAGTATCCTTACTTTTCTCGATATAATGTTTGAAGGTTTTTTGGTGTCGTTAAATGGCTTATTAGGAAGAAATGTTTGATGTATGCCATTTTTGATGTTTTCTTCTTTTTCTTCTTGAGACGCTACAGTCCGGGGAGGACGTGAGCTTCAACCAACATGCCTCTCCAGCCAGCATGATCTGTCGCTAAGTGCCTCCAACTGCGCACTCCAAGTTGGTTGATGTCCTTCTCCACTTGTGTCCGCCACCTTAGCCTAGGCCGTCCTCTGTTGCATTGGCTCAGATTCGAATGCGAATGCGAATGCGAATGCGAACGAATAGGTGATAAGTGTTGATTTGTTCTTCATTGTGGACTTCCCTCGCCTGAAGCTACACAGATAAGGACCTATGAGGCTGACGAATGCTTCCAGGCGCCCACCTACACAAAGCGGCAGAAAGGATTTTGTAGGCTAAAATGAGAAAGATGAACATTCTATAGTTGGTGTAGTCAAGAGTCTCCTTTCATGTAGAGTGGCCAAACGATTCACTCATCGGGAAAGCTTTCCTCCGACCATTTCTTACAGATGGGTTGGGCCCATGCTCTTCACCATATAATCTGCAGCTGCTTTAAATAAAACTGCGGCAGTCCGTCCACTCCAGCAGCTTTATTCAATTTTTGTCCGGATATTGCTTTCCTAAGTCGTCAATTGTGTTAAACATTCTACCTTACAGTGGGCTGCCATCCAACTCTTTAACCGCGAGCTCATATTCTCAGGCTCCTTCTTTTCCTTTTTAGCAGCAGGTGCCCTTTCCTTCTTCTCTGTTCGTACAGCGGACGAACAACACACGTTGTTCGATGCAGCGAATTGAATTATAGCCGTCTTGTTTGGCTACATGTGCTTGCCTACAAACGTCGTCAAAACATAGGTTCCTTCTAAGTGGCGACGTGAAACCCAGCACATCAGTGGCAGGTTCTTTGATGGCTTCCTGACAACCTCTCCAGTCTTCTTTTATGGTTAGTGCAGGCAGTGTCGAACGTTGATGGAGTTTCAGTCGGTTGGTAAAGCTCCTAGCGATCAATTGTGATTATAGCTTTCCGACGTCAAACCATGCTGGGCTGTCTCAACTTTGTCGCTCTATCGATATCTCTGTTCCTACATTAGCTACAATAAGAAGAAGTTAAGAGTCGATGTTGGCACCTCTAAGTGTCTAACGTCGGTCGCAAGGTGACCAATCTGCTTGATCAGTTTGTTTGATCAGGGGCACCCAGGTTCCTTTATGAATGTTGAGGTAGTCACAAAGAGGTTCCAGCTCGAGGTGAAATACAACAGTCAGTTTCCGTTTCCGGCTGCAGGCTGTGTTTCCCAAAGAATATAGTAAAGATGTCCTCTTTTCCCAGCTCAGTGTTGAAATCTCCTAAAACACGGTGTCATAGCTAGGACATCGATCGTAAGTTCTCACTGGGAAATCATAGTACTCTTCCTTGATGTTTTCATTCTTCTCCTCTGTCGGGGCGGGAACTGCTGTTCCTGAATTAAGCCTTGATGTGGATTGTCATCACTTGTGTTCACTTACGGGATGGTAGCTTTGAACATAATCGTCGCGCATCCTAACTGCCTTTTCTCCATGTAGCCATCGCAGAAGTTGTAATACATTTCCTACCTCCGCATTTGCCCGGCTCATCCCATCACAATTTATGACTTATTAACAACATGTCAGGGTACCCAACTATTTTCCGATACATATACCCTTAAACAAGGAGCAGGGTGCATCTGTTGGTCTACAGGATTGAACCAGGGCAACTTACCCTGACCGAAACATTGAAGTTCCAGCGCTGCAATGCCTTGTTGGGCGTCAATTAACAGTTTTACCCCCCAACTAGTCGGTTTAAGCAATAATTTGTTTTTTCTTGAATTAGATGCGGCCATCGTGGCATAGTGGGTAGAGCGCAACGCTCACACGCCGAAGGGTCTAGGTTCGATTCCCAGCGCAACACGCTTTTTTCGAATTTTCCACGGCACCACCTCCTTCGAGCTGCTGACAACACTCAAAGAGTCTAAGAAAGCTTCTTAAACTTTGTCGTTCGGAGTCGGCAAGAAACTGTAGGTACCTTCTACTCGTGAGAGAACAGTAGTGCGCACAACACAAGTTGTTGATGAGCAGGCTAAGCCCTGGTCCCCCTGTGGACTATAGCGCCATATATATATATTCTAGACGCATGCTAGTTGAGTGCCACTGGTGTTTCATTCCATGTTTGGTCTGGCTGTCGACTTTCTTTCGCACAAAAATTGGTGGTATGCAGGTGTCGATAGGGTGCTGCCTGATTTACAATAACGAACCCTTAACAAGAGCTGTGAAATGATTCACAACAAGCCATCTGCTTGAGGGTCAAGTCGACCCCGGACTGTAGCGCCACAAAAAGAAGAAGAAGAAGCTCTGTCATTATTGCAATTCTGCGTACGTACAAGTACCATATTATATGCATGCGTGGAGTGAGGAACTGTTGACATGCACATACAGAAGGATCGCTAACGAAGCCCACTCCATTGTGAATTGAATGAACGATTTCAGGGACTGGCAGAAAAGAATACCGAAATTTGCCTCACCGTTTATTTTAAAACAAGCGGGTGACATAAATAATCAAGCGAAAAATATGTAGGCGTGTAAAGAATTGAATCCAGGCTTGTTGAGTGTTGCACGTCGCATACGCTATTAAAGTGAAGTTACCTCCTTATAACAAATCGCTCAATAAGTCGCGGGACATGTAGGGAGCGACACTAACAAAAAAATTAATACTGAATTTATAATATTTACTAGTGGCGCCCCCTATATGTCCCGCGACTTATTGAGTGATCTGTTATTTAATTTCAGAGTCTTGCGATGACTTTGCTATGACTACTTCTGAATGGAGATTAAATATTCTGACTTTCCAGTTGGCTAACATAATGGCCGCCGTGGCGTAGTGGGTGCGACGCTCACACGTCGAATGTCTTTGTTCGATTTCAACGTGAACACCTCGAATTTTTCACCGCACAACCTCTTTCGAGCTGCTGACAACACTCAATGAGTAACAACTGTCTAAGAAAGCTTCTCAAATTTCGCCGTTCAGAGTCGGCAAAAAACTGTAGGCTCCTTCTACTTGTGAGAGAACAGAAGCGCGCACAACACGAGTAGTTGATGAGTAAACTAGGCCCTGGTCCCCCTGTGGATTGTCGCCCCATACAATTATTAATATTATTAACATAACCTTCATCGGTCTTTCTTTGCGGTACACCGTGTCCAGAGGTATTTCTGCTATAATAGCGGCGCACAAACCAGAATATATCAGCAGAATATTTCGTAGAAAGATACTCTTTAAAAGTAAATTAGAGAAATGGAAAATAATTCGGGCACACACGAGTTGCACTCGCACTAGAAAGGCTTCGTTCGTCAATCAAACAAATTGGCGCTACTAAATGAGGGGCACCCCGTACAAACTTCAGCAACAGAGGACTCATTTGTTTTGCGTTTGTAATACACTTCACCTTTAAGTTTCAAATATTATTTCTATGTAAGAAACTTTACCGTCTTCTATTTCAGTTCACAACGTGTGGGGGGCTATCGAACGCAGCTCAGTGATGGTGGTTTTAATACAGCACGTGTGTGTCTACGTAAGCTGTGGACGAGGAAGACGGACACATAGAGTTCGAAGAGCACTTCATAATCGTGCAGTGCGGCCGAAGAACGAGTCTCTATACTCAAGTGTACATCCAACAGTCTGCTTAAAGTCGGACTGGTAAGCCTCCCGTATATAGCGTGTATTGTGTCTGAACCCTTGAAGTGGAGAGGAGGAGCAATCTTATTTTAAAAAACCTCAACGGATAGCTAAACACTGTCCAGGGGCTTGAGTGTGTATTTTCCTTTTGTATTAAAAAACCCAAAATGAGTGTCAAGACGAGTTAATAGTTTTATAGTCTCTAAGAAGACTTGTTTTGAGTGGTGGAGAGAAGAGGTAAAGGGAAGTATTTGGACCAGTAGCAGAAGTAGAAGCGTTGCACTTTACCTCATTGAAGTACTCGTTGTATAGCTTTAAGAAAACTGAACAGTCGGCAGCATTTCTACTCTTTTTTCTCCTACCCTTCTCCTTGGACTATAGATTTATTTCAATTGTCTGCTGTCAGTCACATTGTAAAGGAAATTCATGTCACATTCGCTTGCATCGCTAAGTCCAAGTAACATTGCCAATATCGTCCCTGTAGAAACGAGGCCAACTTTCTATAGCCTCTCCTTACCCAGCAGACGTCTTCTGTCTGTTGTTGGCACTTCCCTGTGGATGACAATCTCTTAGTAATACTCGCTTTCGGACGGCTCGAGAAACAGTAATGCGTGTGTGACAAAAATTGAAAGATCTTCGTCAGTGACTCATCGGTGTATATCTAATTCGAATCATGTTCGATCATATTTCAGATTTATTTGAATCCCAATCACGGCGCCGAGGTGTGCAGGGAATATGGTTCATCAAACATCCGGTTTCGCAACAACACACCATGGAATTCACAGTCTAGCGAAAGATGAATGAATGGGTGAGAGTGGTAAGTATATCTTTCGAAGTCCCTTAAATGAGTCAGATAATCAGTTGCGATTCCCCTGGTGGTCTGAGTAAAGGGCAAGACTGGTGTATGGTTTAAGTCGACGTTGTTGATCGACCATCTTGAGGCGGCAGATAACAAATTTTATGACAGTCGTAAAAATGCGTGAAGGTGAGTAAAATAATTTATTTCCATACTTGCTTAATTGAAAGTGTATATGGAGCGCATTTGACATGCGCAGGGAGCACCCCGACCGTCAATGAATTAGGAATTCGAGTCATTTAGAACGACGGGACCTTCAGTGTTTTGCCAAATCCGAACGACGAATTTTGAGAAGCTTTCTTAGGCACTTATTACTCTTTGAGTGTTGTCAGCAGCTTGAAAGAGGTTGTGCCGTGAAAAATTCGAAAAAATGGTGTTGCGCTGGGAATCGAACCTACACCCTTCGGCGTGTGAGCGTCGCACTCTACCCACTACGCCATGGCGGCCACGGACTTTAGCGGGCAATATTCTTTTACTTCTTCTTAGTGGCGGATGTGAGCTTCAACCTACACGCCTCTCCAGCCAGCACGATCTTTCGCTAGCTCCCTCCAAATGCGCACTCTAAGTTGGTTGAGGTCCTCCTCCACTTGTGTGCTCCACCTTGGCCTAGGCGGTCCTCTGTTGCATTGGCCCAACGGCTCAGATTCGATAACTTTTCGGGCCGGAGCAGTGGTTTCCATACACTGTACATGGCCTAGCCATCTTAAGCATTGTATCTGAAGATGCTTGACACTACGCTTGTCACTGTATAAATGATAGAGTAAGTCGTTTAATCTTCTCCTCCAGATGCCATCAACGCAAACAGGACCAAAAATCGCACGCAAAACTTTTCTCTCGAAAACACTAAGGGCTGCCTCATCCACTTTTACTAACGTCCAAGTTTCCGCGCCATATAGTAGAACTGTTTTTATTTTAGTCCTTCGAGAGAGGTCCTTATTACTTAATTACCTCTTGAGCTCAAAGATTCTGCGTTTGATTTCGGTACTGATGTTGTTGTTCCTATTTACCGCGGAGCCGAGTTAGACAAGTCCTTGACTACTACGAAGATTCTGCTGCCTAGTGTGACGCTCTGTCCGAGAAGTCAATGGTGTGTGTCCTTCCTGGACGACAGCATGCATTTCGTTGTGCCCTCATTTACCGCCAGACTCATTTAAGCCGCTTCCACTTCAATGCCACCAAACGCCTTATTGACGGCTCACTGTGTTCGTCCAATCACGTCAATGTCATCAGCGTAAGCTAGCAACTGAACTGATTTCTGGGAGATCGTGCCTTTGGTGTTGACTTTTGAGTTACCCACGATCTTCTCGAGGATGATGTTAAAGAAATCACATGACAGTGCGTCGCCTTGGCTAAACTTTTTTTGACATTGAAGGTCTCTGTAAGTTCGCTACCGACATTGATGAAGCAGCAAGGGTTTTTCATCGTTATTTTACACAATTTGCCGAGTTTGGTTGGAATGCTAAAACAAGATATGGCACTGCATAGCTCGTCTCCATGCACACTGTCATATGCGGCCTTAATATGCACTTCTTGAGTCTTTTCTAGGATCTTCCGTAAAGATCTGGTCTATCGAGGCCAGGGCCTGAAACCGCACTGATAGAGTCCTATCAGGTAATGGACAAACGGTTTCAGCGGGGATCTAAAACAATAGCGCCTACCGAAGTTGGATTGAATGATTCCATTGATTTCAAGGTAATTTCATCCTCTTCTTCTGTCTCATGCGACGCTATAGGTTGGAGTGGATGTGCGCCATTAAACATCTCAAGCAGGCACGACAGTTAACCAGTTGCTTCCTTCGCACACCTCATGCATGACTTGTGTTGCCGTCGCAACAGTCGGCACGTTGTCCCACTGCTTTGGCCTTGAAGGCACTCCGAGCTGGAGTAATGTTGTCTAACCTTCTGCTTTTGGGGCGTTGAATCCATAGTTGAGTCAATATATCTGTGCAGCCTTTGTTCCTTAAAATGTCGTCAATGTAAACGAGGCTAAAAATTAAACTGAAAACTTTTCTCTTGAAAGATGACACGGCTCCAATATTTGTCAAGGCTTCTGCTTCAAATTAATCTACCAAGGAGCTCTAGAACTACGCCTCCTGACAAAAATTCACAAAATTCTGCTTTGGCATTCAATCCTCCTCTAGATACACTTGTGAATCTCTCACTTTTCTGTTTCTATACTACTCTCGAATTCTTGGAAGTTACCCGCCGCCCACGTTGTGATCTACTGAAACAACAACTTTTCGCACCGCATCTCTCGCCCTAGCAGCCGACAACCAACAGGCCTCACAGTCACCGTATGTAGGTTGTGTGTGTGTATGTGATTTGAATTTCACTGAAATGCTTGTTATCTCTGCCCGTGGGCACGTCCATTCCAACCGGCCACCTCCGCAGACAGTTTCATTCCCTCTGCCGGCACAAATCCATTCCCAAATCGACAAATAATCCCCAAGAGAATGAGAAACGGCAGTAAATTTTCTATCATCGAACGCAAATGACTCGTGTGGCAATTCCCATTGTTCTTGATGTCCCCAGTGCGGACTCATCCCAACACTTCTGCAACAACACGAAAGACAGATAGAAAACGATTCACAGAGGGACAGACTTTTTCCAGTAAAACCCAATCCATTGCCGAAGCATGATGTGTTCCATCCACCTGTTGGTGATGGAGGACCATCCCCGGGATACAGAACGCAAGCCGATTGCTTGGTGGAACAGACCACTGTTGCGCCGTCACAGTGTCACCCCTCCTTCACCGTGCGAGAGAGAAGTGAGAGGGTGGGGGTGGTATCCGAAGGCACTTTGTCTTCCGACTCTATTCCAGCATCCGGCTGCAGTTTGATATTCCAGCCGTTGTCCTTGTTCCAAAGATGGCCACGTGAATGCAACGTTCATCCTGCCAGGAAGTCACCGAAGAGAACAAAAAAAGGAATATAATAAAGGCACACAATTCAGCCTTCCGTTTGGCGTACACAAGGTGAATCTGCAATTTCTATTACGGAACTCGGCTCTCCTCCCCCTCGTCCGTCCGTCCCAGTGTCCTTGCTCACCGACCATAATCGAATCGGACCCAGCTCGAATGGAAATGTGAGCACGGCCCATTCACGAAAAATGAAAGACAAATTTTTATTACCGTTCGATAATCGTCATGTCGTTTACTCCATCGACTTCGTCGTCCTCTTTAGCGTTCGTCTTCCGCCTCATTCTCGCTTCCGACTGCCGAAGACAATTCCCTGCCAGAAAAAGTGCAACCTCACCGAGCATAGCGAGCGGCGAACCGTCCTTGGGCGAAGATGGATGAGGTGAGACTGGGAGACTGGAAGACTGGGAGACTGGGAGACAACGGGCGAATTGATTTATTATGTGGATACAAAGTTTCTTATGATAATAGCGAGCCCGGTGAGACTAGGACGAGCCAAGGACCAAGTTTTCCAGTGTGAAGGGCGGCAATTTCCAAATGAAATTGTCGGGAGCTCCTCTGAGGGAATTTGTCACGTCGAGGAGGATCTGCAAGAGGGCGAGTCGTTTTCGGGTAAATAAATTTTCAAAATTGGGTTAGGTCTGATGTACGTGGGTGGAAGGATGTGTACAGAAAGGAGCGGACTTATGTGAATGCCGAAAGTTTGAAATTAGAATGGAACCAGGCTGGATTGGATAATCAGTTGAAAAGTTTCACTCGAATATCACTAGGGTTATCGGGATTGAAGTGAACTTGCGACGGAGCTCAAGCGTCTGCTGATTACGATTTGCTTGATGTATGACAAAGTTTACAAGTTCAGTGATGTAAGAAGTTCTACCCAGAAAGGGCACACGTTTTGCAAAAGCATTCACAACAACATGGAGAAAATTAAAGTAGTCAATGAGCTGTTCAAGTCATTCCAACAGCACTTAAAGACTTTAAGTCCCCTCCTCGATAATCGGTCTGAAATCCGTCTTCTTCTGTCAAGCATTTGAAATTGATTGTGGTTCTGCGCAATTTTTCAGCCAATACCAAGCACCCTACCCATCAGGTATTGTTCTCACTTGAATCCCTTCCGACAGTCGTCTCGACGTCTAATGAAGCCCAACAAGCCCCATTCTCACAGCGCAGCCCTTTCCATACACAGCAACTCGTGTTGTCGTTGCGAGTAATTCCCGACATAATCTTCCGTCGGTCCTTTGAAAACCCAACCCACCACCGACTGAGGAATTAAATATTTCAAAGCCCCTCCTGTTTGCAACCCTCAGCACTTTCTCCGAATCGGGAAAACAAAAGGATATTTCCAATTCTAATCGTTGGCGCGCATCGATACCATCAATACCGAGTCGTCGCCAAACATTCACGATAGCAACCGACCGCCACAAGTCCGACGACACTGGCATCAATGTCTCTTCAGATCCAGCGATGGGTTTTTAGCTCCCCAGCCTCCGCCGTCGCCGGCACCATCGCATCGAAATTAAAAGCGAAAACCAAAACCCGAACGAGGAGACAAAACAAAAACCCCAAATGAAAAACCGAAGGAGAGCACTTAAGCAAACCGATGACGGAATGGGAACGACACCGCTCAACGGCGGGTGGAGTGGGTGTCTGTGCTCTGTGCTTACCACACAACATGCTCCTCTTTCTCCACTTTCACAGCGCAACTGAGCAGGAGCGCACAGCGCCCACTGCACGGAGTGAACACAAAAGGAAGCGAAACAAAACGGAAAAACAGTGGAAAACGACAACAAAATGATTTTAATCTTCCACCGTTTCTCACACACACGTACACGTAGGCAATGAGGCCGGAATCGGACTGAAGAGGAGCGTCCATAGTGTCTGTACTGCACTTTTCTCGCTGTCGTTACTAAGTTCAGTGAATCCACGAGCTAGGAGCTCTCTAGATGAGGGTCTACTTCAGGTAGCAACATTGACCTCTGGCAGGTTGACTAGGAGCCGATGGGGACTTCAAATCACAATGGGTTGTTGTCGTCGTTGTCTTCCTTCAAAAAATATGCTACGACCATCCCAAGATTGAATGCCGATACACTTCTAGCTCACCCGGTGACCTCTTAGAAGATCAACTTTTTCGAAACAAAGACGCCGTGGACAATTGCTTGTTCCATATTTCATCAACCACCAAGATCTTTTGAATTTCCTTCACTTGCCGTTCCAAACCTTCCTTTTTTTTCCAAAACTTGCGGAGACCGCAAGTTCATGCCCCGTAGCCGCAAGTTCATTAACGCCCACTTCATTTTCAGTTGAATGACATTTCAAGATGTGCCCTGTCGTCCACTAGAGAATTTGAGTCACTTCCCATCAAAAACGAAGGGAAATCAACAACTGACAAGCGCCAAATGGCATTTTGACATGTTCCAACCAACAAAAATGATTAATGACACATTCACCTCCCGGAAATAACCCACGCGGAGCCTCGTCCAGTTCAGAGGAAGTGAAAGGGACGCAGACACTCATTCGATCGCAAAAGGTTGCGCCACCAATCGTTTAATGTGACGTACGTGAAATAAAGCGTTGACACATCGGTGTATTTGAAAAATCGACACAGTCAGTATAAAAAGAAACCTTCTCGCTGACTGACGGATGGAACGTACACGTTTCACAACGCCACTTAAAGAGCGTGACGAAGCGATTTTGAATTATCCCGAAGTATTTTTCTCAATGTGATGCCACCACCTTCACCTCACAGCACTGTTTCCAATTACTGCCTGATGGTCCTTGCGGGAATTGCCAAATATCCTGTAGTTTATGGGAGCTCTGGCGCGATGTCGGAATCGTGTGACTGGTAATTTGGTATTAATGAAACAATATCTATGTTGTTTCGGTTTGAGGATACCGCTAATCCACTGGTGGGTAATTAAAGAAGGAATGAAAGAAATACACAAGGAGGCAGACACAGGTGCGGCGCAAAATAGGGGTAAAAAAATGTTTAAAAAATTTAATAGAGGAAAAGAAAATAATGCGGACAAGCTTAAGTATGGCACACTCGCGCTGAAAGTGTTTCGTTAGAAAATCTTAATTACACATGCTGAGGTTGATCAAATAAATTGGACGGCACTACGACCGGAGGGAGACCAGAGATCAGCTTTTAAAGGGACCAAGGGACACTTTCCATTTAGATTTAGAACTCCTTTTTTTATTTCGTATATCCAGAAAGAATGCATCAAAATAACCAAAATATATTATATAAACCAGTACAACAACAAAAAAAAAATAAACAAAAATAATTCAATAACTCAAAATTTACCTGGACAAAAGAATTTCTAGTTTAGATTAAACTTAAAATAAATACGCTATTAATTGATATTTAATAATTTGTTGGATTTGCTTTTTGCTTGATCACTTCCCGCAATCTATTCGGCATGGATTCCACCAAATTTTTTGTTACGTCACTCCCAATTCTGTCCCATTCTTCCTGCAGCAATATCTTAAGATGTTGTTTGGAGGTAATATTGTGTTGTCGTACCCGTCTATCTAACACATCCCATAGATGCTGCATGGGATTGAGATCTGGGGATTGGGGTGGTGTTTTCAAGGTATGAGGGGTATTATAAAGTATCCATCGACGCACGATTTCAGCAGTGTGTTTTGGGTCGTTATCTTGTTGAAAGTAGAAATTGTTACACAGATTTAAGTTGTCAGCACTCAATTTTTCCTTTAGGATCTTAAGATAAGTTTCTTTTTTCATTATTTCATCTATAAATACAAGTTTCCCCACAGCAGAAGCTGCCATACACCCCCAAACCATGACTCCACCACCCCCGTGTTTTACAGTCAATTGCATATTTTTTACATCCAACTCGGTGCATGCTTTTCTCCAGGTTAAAATACGTCCATCCGATCGGTAAACACAAAATTTGCTTTCATCAGAGAACAGAACTTTCTCCCAAAACGATTTTGGTTTGTCTAAATGCTCTTTCACAAGATCAAGCCTCTTCTTTTTGTTCACCTTAGAAATGAGGGGTTTTCTTCTACAAACCCTAGCTCTGTATTCCTCATTTCTGAGAACTCTTCGGATTGTTCGAGGGTGAACTTCTGTTCTAGAGGTTTCTTTTATTTCTGATGCAATTTTGGAGAATGGTGTTTTGGGATCTTTCTTTATTATTAAAATAATATTTCTCTTGTCTCTCGCTGTCATTTTGCACGGTCGGCTACTTCTGGGCTTACATTTAAAATCCGACGAATTTTCGTACCGTTTTATAATTTTGTATACTGAAGCACACTTTCTTTTAACAATTTCACTAATTTTTTTTACTGGTTCACCTTTTTCGTATAAACTTTGAATTATTATTCGTTATTCAGGAGTGGTTTCTTTACCTCTTCGGGACATGATGTTTACTTTAAAGTTTGCTTTGAAGCAAGATAATTGTTATCAAAACGTAACAGTAAATACTTAAGGTTATAAATGCACTTTGTCAAGCTTTGTTTGTTTATGTCGATCTTGGAATACTGTAGCTTAGTTGGAAATTAGAAATACCTTTGTCCAGGCAAATTTTGAATTATTGAATTATTTTTGTTAATTTTTTTGTTGTTGTACTGGTTTATATAATATATTTTGGTTATTTTGATGCTTTCTTTCTGGATATACGAAATAAAAAAAATGTGTTGCCATCGCATCATTGTGCCGTGTTTTATTCGCATTTTAATGTAAATAACAGCAGATTAGAAATACTTTTGTCCATCAGTGTATAAACATATGTTTTGGATGGCGCGACAGTCTACAGAGGAAACAGGAACTAATTTGTTCATCAACTAATCGTGTTATACGCGTTACTATTCTCCTACGTGAAGAAAGGGCCTACAGTTTTTTGCCGACTCCAAACGGTGAAGTTTGAGAAGCTTTTTCTTAGACAATTATTATTCTTGGATTGTTGTCAGCAGTTCGAAAGAGGTAATGCTGTGGAATTCGCAAAATGTTCAGTCGGAAATACTTCTCGTCTTAGTGTCACACTCTACCCACTAGGCCACGGCAGCCACAACTTTTTCCAAATTTATACCCTTTAAAAATAACCCGCAAGATGCATCCTATTGTTCAACACAGCTGAACCACTGCAGCTTACCCCGCACCGAAGTGTAGCAGTTCCAGTGCTGCAATGCCTTGTTGAGCGCCAATTAACAATTTTACCTCCCAACTAGTCGGTTTAAGCAATAATTTGTTTTTTCTTGAATTAGACGCGGCCGCCGTGGCGTAGTGGGTAGAGTGCGGCGCTCATACGCCGAAGGGTCTAGGTTCGATTCCATTACGAACAGCTAGAATTTTTCACGGCACCACCTCTTTCGAGCTGCTGACAACACTCAAAGTATATAAAACTGTTTAAGAAAGCTTTTCTAAAAACTTCGCCGTTCGGAGTCGGCACAAAACTGTAGGTCCCTTCTACTCGCGAGAGAACAGACGCGCGCACAACACGAGTTGTTGATGAGCAGGCTAAGCCCTGGTCCTCCTGTGGACTATAGCGCCAACAATTATTATAGACGCTTGCTAGTTGAGTGCCACTGGTGTTTCATTCCATGTTTGGTCTGGCTGTTTTTCTTTCGCACAAAAATTGGTGGTATGCAGGTGTCGATAGGGTGCTGCCTGATTTACAATAACGAACCCTTAACAAGAGCTGTGAAATGATTCACAACAAGCCATCTGCTTGAGGGTCAAGTCGACCCGGGACTGTAGCACCACAAAAAGAAGAAGAAGAAGCTGTCATTATTGCAATTGTGCGTACGTACATGTACCATATGTTATATGCATGCGCGGAGTGAGGAATTGTTGACATGCACATACAGAAGGATCGCTAACGAAGCCGATTCCATTGTGAATTGCATGAACGATTTCAGGGACTGGCAGAAAAGAATACCGAAATTTGCCTCACCGTTTATTTTAAAACAAGCGGGTGACATAAATAATCAAGCGAAAAATATGTAGGCGTGTAAAGAATTGAATCCAGGCTTGTTGAGTGTTGCACGTCGCATACGCTATTAAAGTGAAGTTACCTCCTTATAACAAATCGCTCAATAAGTCGCGGGACATGTAGGGAGCGACACTAACAAAAAAATTAATACTGAATTTATAATATTTACTAGTGGCGCCCCCTATATGTCCCGCGACTTATTGAGTGATCTGCAATTTAATTTCAGAGTCTTGCGATGACTTTGCTATGACTACTTCTGAATGGAGATTAAATATTCTGACTTTCCTGTGGGCTATCATAATGGCCGCCGTGGCGTAGTGGGTGCGACGCTCACACGTCGAATGTCTTTGTTCGATTTCAACGTGAACACCTCGAATTTTTCACCGCACTACCTCTTTCGAGCTGCTGACAACACTCAAAGAGTGACAACTGTTTAAGAAAGCTTCTCAAATTTCGCCGTTCGGAGTCGGCAAAAAACTGTAGGTCCCTTCTACTCGCGAGAGAACAGTAGCGCGCACAACACGAGTAGTTGATGAGCAAGCTAGGCCCTGGTTGCATGTAGATTGTCAATTGTCTTGTAATAACCGATGAAGGTTATGTTAATAATACAATTATTATTATTATTAACATAAACTTCATCAGTCTTTCTTTGCGGTACAACGTGTCCAGAGGTGTTTGTAATATAAGAGCGACTCAAAAAATAAATATATTAGCAGAATACGAAGGTTGCCTTTTATATTTCGGGATTGGGCAGCCTTAGTGTTGCAATCTGGAACCTGCCAGCTTTATCGTAAAAATTGACAGTTTTAAGGTTACACGTACTCAGAACGTTTTGACATACGAGCGCTATTTGTGTTGTTTACAGTGACTTGAAAGATTCATCTCGCCCAAAAAATAGAATTATATCATGAACATTTTCGTGCGATTATTTTTTACAAATTTCGACGTGGATTAACTCAACAACAGTACATCGATGAACTTAATTAAATTTTTGGCGACGAAGCTCCATCAAGGACCAGTGTCTATCGATGGTATGGTGAATTCAACCGAGGTCGTAATTCACTCCAAGACGAATTTCGTGAAGGTCGTCCGAAATCAGTTGTTGTTCCGGAAATTATTGATGCTGTGCGCCAACTGATATTGCAAAATCGTCGTGAGATTAAGACAACCTTAGGCTTTAGTGGGACCAGCATACATTCAATATTGCATGAACATTTGACCGTTAAAAAAAATTTGTTCGCGTTGGATCCCACATAATTTGTCGGTTGCTCAAAATAAGGCTCGTGTCGATTGGTCGAAAGAAATGCTCCAAAAATACGATCGCGGTGCTTCGAAACACGTCTATGGTATCGAGACAGGTGATGAATTGTGGATTTACGCGTGTGAGTCAGAAAGTAAACAGCAGTCGACTGCATGGGTGTTTCAAATAGAGCCAAATCCAACAAAAGTAGCTCGCGCACGAAGCACCTCCAAGCAAATGGTCGCCTGTTTTTTCGGAAAAACTGGACGCAACCGTACCACTAGAACAACGCAGAACAGTCAATTCTGAGCGGTACACAACCAGTTGTTTTCCAGTTGTCTTTCAAGACATAAGGAAAACCAACCGCCGAAGACGGATCACTCTTCACCACGACAATTCGAGCTCTCACACATCGGCTCAAACAATTGCATTTTTGAGCACCATAAACATCGATTTGATGAGTCATCCGCCGTGTAATCCTGAATCGGAACCGAATGACATCTTTTTATTCCGGCGCGTAGAAAATTAAAGTAGAGTTCAACGTTTTTCGACACCTGAAGAAGCGGTTGATGCGTTCAGAACGCATGTTTCGGAGATACCTCAATCAGGGTCCCAAAAGTGCTTCGCCAATTGGTTCAAACGCATGCAGAAGTGTACAGATCTTAATGAGGAATATTTGGAAAAACAATGAAGCTATTTTCGATGATTAATATTCGTTTTTGTTTTCTAATTCCGAAATATAAAAGGCAGCCCTCGTATTTAAGAAAAAGATACTCTTTAAAAACAAATTAGAGAAACGGAAAATAATTCGGGTACACTCGATTTGCACTCGAACTGGAAAGGTTTCGTTCGTCATTCAAACAAATTGGCGCTACTTAAGGAGGGACACCCCGGACAAGCTTCAGCAACAGAGGACTCATTTGTTTTGCGTCTGTAATACACTTCACCTTTAAGTTTCAAATATTATTTCTATGTAAGAAACTTTACCGTCTTCTATTTCAGTTCACAACGTGTGGGGGGCTATCGAACGCAGCTCAGTGATGGTGGTTTTAATACAGCACGTGTATGTCTACGTAAGCTGTGGACGAGGAAGACGGACACATAGAGTTCGAAGAGCACTTCATAATCGTGCAGTGCGGCCGAAGAACGAGTCTCTATACTCAAGTGTACATCCAAAAGTCTGCTTAAAGTCGGACTGGTAAGCCTCCCGTATATAGCGTGTATTGTGTCTGAACCCTTGAAGTGGAGAGGAGGAGCAATCTTATTTTAAAAACCTCAACGGATAGCTAAACACTGTCCAGGGGCTTGATTGTGTATTTTCCTTTTGTATTAAAAAACACAAAATGATTGTCAAGACGAGTTAGTTATTTTATAGTCTCTAAGAAGACTTGTTTTGAGTGGTGGAGAGAAGAGGTAAAGGGAAGTATTTGGACCACTAGTTGAAGTAGAAGCGTTGCACTCTACCTCATTGAAGTACTCGTTGTATAGCTTTAAGATAACTGAACAGCCGGCAGCATTTCTACTCTTTTTTCTCCTACCCTTCTCCTTGGACTATACATTTATTTCAATTGTCTGCTGTCAGTCACATTGTAAAGGAAATTCATGTCACATTCGCTTACATCGCTAAGTCCAAGTAACATTGCCAATATCGTCCTTGTAGAAACGAGACCAACTTTCTATAGCCTCTCCTTAGCCAGCAGACGTCTTCTGTCTGTTGTTGGCACTTCCCTGTGGATGACAATCTCTTAGTAATACTCGCTTTCGGACGGCTCGAGAAACAGTAATGCGTGTGTGACAAAGATTGATCGATCTTCGTCAGTGACTCATCGGTGTGTATCTAATTCGAATCATGTTCGATCATATTTCAGATTTATTTGAATCCCAATCACGGCGCCGAGGTGTGCAGGGAATATGGTTCATCAAACATCCGGTTTCGCAACAACACACCATGGAATTCACAGTCTAGCGAAAGATGAATGAATGGGTGAGAGTAGTAGGTATATCTTTCGAAGTCACTTAAATGAGTCAGATAATTAGTTACGACCCTCCTGGTGGTCTGAGTAAAGGGCAAGACTGGTTTACGGTTTAAGTCGACGTTATTGATCGACCATCTTGAGGCGGCAGATAACAAATTTAATGACAGTCGTAAAAATGCGTGAAGGCGAGTAAAATAATTTATTTCCATACCACACATTCAAATATGGAGCGCATTTGACATGCGCAGGGAGCACCCCGACCGTCAATGAATTAGGAATTCGAGTCATTTAGAACGACGGCGGCTGGTTATTTTTGAACTGGGGAACTGAGGAGTTTCCAATGTGCGTTCTGCTTGGTTGTTTTGATAACTTAGACTGACTGACAATGTCTGCTGGATGCGCTAAATGGATCTAAGCTCACAAAATCGTATTTTCTCCGGTTCCATTTGCCGCACAAACAACATGCACATCATAACGAACTCTGAAAATGTGAGCAGGAAGCCTATAGCAAATCATGGCCTGGTTTGAAATCTCTTTTGACATCAAGGGGCTTGCGATGGTTGAAATTTCAAGGGAAACAGTGTAAAAAACGCTACATAAAGGAAAAAATGTTGGCAAGAATTTCGTGAGAATTACGCATTTTAGCGAGCAATCTTCTTCTTCTTCTTCTTCTTCTTGTGACGCTACAGTCCGGGGAGGATGTGAGCTTCAATCTGCATGCCTCTCCAGGCAACACGATCTTTCGGTAGCTCCCTCCAAATGTGCACTCCAAGTTCGTTGAGGGCCTTCTCCACTTGTGTGCGCCACCTTGGCCTAGGCCGTCCTCTGTTGCATTGGCCCAACGGCTTTGATTCGATAGCTTTTCGGGCCGGAGCAGTGGTTTTCATGCGCTTTACATGGCCTAGCCATCTTAAGCATTGTATCTGAAGATGCTTGACCATACGCATGTCGCTGTATAGATCATAGAGTAGGTCGTTTAATCTTCTCCTCCAGATGCCATCAACGCTAGCACTAGCAAAGATCGAACGTATAATTTTACCTTCGAAAAGACTGCAGGCTTCCTCGTCGACTTTAAGTAACGTCCAAAGTTTCGCGCTGTAAAGCAGGACTAGAGGGATCAAGCTGTTATGTGAATCCAGGCTTGTTTTTCGAGCGAGGACGAGAATACTCAATTGTATCGTAAGCGGAAAGACACAGAAATCGTCAAAAGTCAAGATCTCTATCATCATCCTTCAGAATCTGACGAGTTTGGTACGGATGCTAAAGCTTGTTATGGCACTGTATGTCATACATATGTCACGTGTCGATCTGTATTTTCTAGGATCTGACGTAAAGTTTAAAACGGACTCCTTTAATTTTTTCGTTGGACTTCTGCTTTGATTCCTTTGCCTTCGGACGGCGAGCTGCGTCTTATTCGTTCCCGTCGTTCCCACCGGTATCCGTCACTTCCCTGCTCAACCACATATGAAAACAATCTCCTCTGAACCATAGCTGCATTGGAAACTCTAGTTGGCCGGTTGACCCTCAGCAGTGAAAGCCGAACACGCCTTCCTTTGGAAGAATGAGGGAGAAACTGTAGACTCCTTGCTTAGGAAACTACTTGACTGCACAAAGTAGAAGCAGTTCAATATGCTTGTTCCCCTTGCCAAAGACTGCCATCAATCAAATTCCCTTCAGCCTTGCAGAGGCGGTATTGCTTACGCTGAAATACGATCTCTTGGAATGCGGCGAAAAGTACTTTTCGCTGCTAAATTGTTCGAAGTAATTCCTGCGTTCGACTGCCCAGCCAATATTTAACAAGCGTAATCCTTTCGTCGGCAGCCATCCCCACAAACTCCGTTCAAATGCCATTAGCCCTAAACACATCAAACAGGCCTTTGGCAGCACAATCGATATTTCCTCACACAGCGCCCTGTCGCTGCCAGCTGTGTGTGCACAAACCGATATGGCTGCTCCGCCTCAATTGACTTGCATACTCGCACATATTGCGGGCACCGATTGAATAACATCCTCTCCCCCACCTCAATTACCACACACACAACGGGCTGTAAATATAATCATTTGTTGACGTGGAAAAATTAACTCGACAGCCAGCGGTGAACATTTGTTGCTGGAACCCGTCGACAAGTGTTTGAAAGTGGCGCCCTACCCCTGGTAAAACGCAATTAAAATCCTTTCCGCCCCGTGCGTGTGGAGGTGGTAGAGAGTGTGAGGGCGGGTTATACAATCAACATCCGGATGCTAGTTGGCTTTCGAAAAGCAAATGGGTCATCGAACGATTCTTCCCAGCATCGGACTCCGCCAGCATGGGGGTTGGTGCGGACATTCAGCAATGTAAGCCGGAAAAATACACCATAATACTGGAATGAGCGATTTGAATGGTGGTGAAGATCGAGAGGAAATTGTTTTTGTCCTTCATTAATGGGCCAAAAAGGGAAAAGTTTAGATCGGCCGTAAAATGAAGGCAAAAGGGCACTTCTGCGAAGAGCATCCATGTTGCCGACGGGTGACTGTCGCTGCTTTCCTTGTTTTCTGCCATTCAAAAACTTTCTCACAAAGTTTCATTTTTATTTACGACAAATGAGGGGGAAACAAATAAACGAGAATGAAAAAATGCCAAAATTAGTGTTATCCTTGGGCGGGGCGCAGTGGAGCGGGCTGTTAATGGACACATGCGGAGTATATCGTTTTCCACTTCGGAGCGAATAACTGGCGGCAAGCTGACATTTATTGGTGGGACATGAGATTTGTCAGATGAGCTGAGTGTGATGTGGTGGGAAATTGGTATCGATATATGGATTGAGCATTAGCTGACACAATTGAATGTGCTGTCATTGGCAAGTGGACATTTGTAGTTTTACCGAGAATGACAGATTCAATGAAGTTCTGCCACCAGGAGTGATGACAAATGAACATTGTGTCATAAGCTCTTGAACCAATTTTAGTCACCGTTAATTCTATATGTTTTGAACAGTTCAATTAATAGAAACAAGGTTATACTCGTTCTCCATACTTTCAACTCTCAAAATTAGTGCTTCAATCAACACAGTTCCTAGAAGATCATTTTAGAATCAAATGCGTATAGCCGGTGAGCTAATCGTAAAGCCTGATACACGAACAAGTTTATTTTACTTTTTCAACTTAACAAGTGCGATTTATGTCCGCACATTAATGGTTTCGTTTTGTTTTTAAATATTTGATTCCAGTTATCGAAATCATACAAAAGAGGCCTGTTCAAAAATTATCGATTATGGCTTTCTTATTTCGTTATGTTGGTGCACTCGTCCCGAACAAAACATATCACTCAATAATTCCCGGGACTGACCAACAAAAATACATTTTCTAGACGAAATTTGGCTTTATTCATCAACGCAGTTTCCTTCAAGAGTGACACAAAGAGTCCAACTGAGCTCTAACATTTCGAGAACTTTTTTGTTTATTTTTGTAGAACGGTTCACCTTTGGCTTTAAATTCGGCGACTACTTCCTCATTCGAGCCGTTTTTTCCGACAAGCATCGCTTTCAGGTCTAAAATGAGGTTTATGCGGAAGCTATTCAAGGCCAAATTCGTGCAGTTTGGCCATAGTAGCCGATGACTTGTAACACGGTGCATTGTCTCCATGTAAGACAAGTTTCTTCTTCTTCAAAAGGGACCGCTGCCTGCCGATTTGACTCTGGAGTCTAGTGTTGGATGCATGTTCCACCCGTTTTGGCATACCGATGCAAAAAAGATCCGTTTTTTTCTGTCAAAACAGCTCCAAACAGCTCTCAGAATCATCGATACGTTGTTGTTTTTGGTCCATTGTGAGTAAAAGCGGGGCCGATTTCGAAAAAAGCTTCCTCATGGACAAATGTTCATGCAAAATAGTCTACATCCTGCCTTCTGATATCTCTCAGGTGTCAGCTAATAATAAATAATAATTGTAGGCGCGACAGTCCACAGTGGGACCAGGGCCTAGCTTGCCCATCAACTGCTCGCGTTGTGCGCAATATTGTTCTCTCACGAGTAGGAGGGACCTACAGTTTTTTGCTGACTCCGAACGGCGAAGTTTGAGAAGCTTTCTTAGACAGTAATTACTCTCTGAGTGTTGTCAGCAGCTCGAAGGAGGTTGTGCCGTAAGAAATTCGAGGTGTTAAGCCGGGAAGTACGGCCACGTTTAAAGTCAGCATACCACGGACAAATAGTTGTTCTTGATGTAGCAGAGTCCCTGTAATACTTTTCAAGCCATTACTGAGCATGCACGGTATTTTTTTCCCATCAAAAAGCAGTGCTTAACCAAAACACGAAATTTTGTTTTTTCGTCATTGTTTTAAAAATCGCAAAAGGAGCGCCACTTGAAGCACTGTAACTCGTTACCTAATAATCAGATTGTCATGACATTTACCATTTGAACGTTTGTATTTCCTAAAAATAGTAATTTCTTGTTAGTGGCGCCCTCTATAAGTCAGTCCCAGGACTTATTAAATGATGTGTTAAAAGTTATACATGTTTTACATGCTTGGAGATTTCATGCTGTCGACAAAAATTTATCAAAGAACTTGCAATGACACTTGGAATGTTAACAGTGGCATACAGTGAGTGTACACTGAGTCAAACAAATATTTACACGTGATACAAGCCTTACAAGACGCTCCAGCACTTTTAGAACGCGCTTCAGCACATCAAAACTAAATGAGAATATTGAGAAAGTTAAGAAAATTGATACTGTTTGCTCATGCCATGCAATTTGTTCATAAATTTCGGGCATGAAGCGTGTGTTCGTTTCAAATTTGCTGCGTTTTGATGAAAAAGAAAATGTCGAATGAGCATCGATCAGGAATTGTTTAACGACGTTAACTTGGACGCTTTTCTGCTTAAGAGAGTAACAAGTAACGCATCATGGGTATGGTTATGACATCGAAACGAAAGTTCAATCGTCCCAATGAAGCACGCATAGTTCGATCAAGTGTGAAGGTACAGTGGCGTAGTGCATCAGGAATTCTTCCCACATAGTTGTAAGGAGTATAATCTTGAAGTTCTGCACCGCTTCCGAGATGCATCAAAACGTATGAAATTTTGGAAAACCAATCCATGGCTTCTGCACCACGATAAATGAAAACAACAAATAATTGTTGGCGCGAAAGTCCACAAGGAGACAAGGGCCTAGCTTGCTCACCAACTGCTCGTGTTGTGCGTGCTATTGTTCTCGCATGAGTAGAAGGGACCTACAGTTTTTTGCTGACTCCGAACGGCGAAGTTTGAGAAGCTTTCTTAGACAGTTATTACTCTTTGAGTGTTTTCAGCAGCTCAAAAAAGGTGGCGCCGTGAAAAATTCGAGTTGTTCAGCCGGAAATCGAACCTAGAATTAGAAATTTAGCAGATAAATAAATCGTTTTTTGAGAAAAACGATAATTCGCCTTATATTTAAAAATACCTAGTATGGCTTTTAAGAGAGGTGGGGCGGGGGGCACAAGCCTGTTCATGCGAGGTATTTTTGCTGATTGCGCTCAACAAGGCGAGATACCAACATAAAGCCACTCGGCGCCTCCTGGATAGCCATCACAACACCCGTTGTATGGTGAACCAATATATGCAGTGAACTTTTCTGCCCGATGGCTTAAATAACGTGGCTGGCCTACCAGTCTGAGGGCTGTGCGTGAGGATAACCTCCTCACCACGTAAAACAACACTAGTTTAAAGACAACAACATGCCTCGGAAAAGAACGAACTGAATGTTGACGACCCCAGCAAACGTTTTAAGGACTACAATTTTCGGGTTTACACTGGAATGTGAGGTCCATTAACATGCCACGTGCAGCCGAACAACTTGCGGAGGCCCTTGACTGCTACAAAGCAGACATTACCGCCATCCAGGAAGTGCGATGGGATTTGCCTGGCAGAAAAACGATGAAGAACTGCGATATCAACTACAGCGATTGCTATAGAGAGAGGAGACAGCGCTTATTCGGATACGGATTTGTTGTTCGAGGCAGACTAAAGCTAAAAGTCTTGAGCTTCGACCCCGTGAGCGACCATGGCGATCCGCATTAAAACTAAGTTCGGGAACATCAGCCTAATATGCGCTCACGCCCCGACAGAGGAGAAGGATGACAACACCAAGGATGACTTCTATGATCTCCTAGAAAGAATATACGATCGATGCCCCAGCTACGGCACCAAGATCGTTCTAGGAGACTTCAACGCTCAGCTAGGAAAGGAGAACATCTTTGCTGAAGTCATCGGAAAACACACCCTGCACGACAACACATCCGACACTCCTCCAATTCTCGATGTCCGAACCTTCCGAGGTGCAAACATCGACTAGGATCATGACCTTGTTGTAGGCAAACGGTGTCGAGACAGGCCAAAACGGTTTGACGTCGGAAAGCTACAATCGCAAACGATTGCTGGGAACTTTGCCGATCGAGTCTCCCTGACACTCGCTCAGAGTTCAACGCTGTCTGCACTGTTCATATAAGAAGACTTGAAACGTTGTCAAGAAGCCAGCAAAGATGCTGCCACTGATGTGCTGGGTTCCACGTCACCATCCAGAAGAAACGAAGAGTACAGGCAAGCGCATGCAGCTAAATAACTTAACGGCGATGATGGCCCAAATTCCGCTGTTAGGCAGAATGTTCCACTCGATTTGGACGATGAAAGACAAGAATTCGGTCTCCCGACTTAGACGAGGTGAAGATAGCAATATCAAAGCTGAAGGCGAACAAGGCTGCTGGAGCGGACGGACTGGCCACAGGACTAATTAAAGCCACTGGAGATGACCTGGTTGGGCGCATGCACCAGCTCATCTGTAAGATATGGTCGGAGGAAAGCATGCCCGATGAGTGGAATCTCAGCGTCGTTTGCCCGGTCCACAAGAAAGGAGACCCCTTTGACTGCGCCAACTACAGAGGGATTAGTCTCCTGAACATCGCATACAAGATCCTCTCTGCCGTATATTGTGAGCGTCTGAAACCGTTTGTCTTTGACCTGATAGGTCCCTGGTCTCCGGCCAGGGAAGTCAACGATAAACAAGATCTTAATTTTATGGCAGATCCTGGAAAAGATGCAAGAAGTGCAATTCGACACTCACCACCTATTCCACGACTTTAAGGACGCATATAACAGTTTGTATAGAGACGAGCAATACAGTGTCATGTCCAGTTTTGACATTTCTACCGAACTCGGTAGATTGTGTAGAATGACGATGGAAAACTCTCGCTATTCCGTCAAGGTCGGTAACGAACTCACAAGTCTCAGTGAGTCAAAAAAGGTTTTAAACAAGGCGACGCACTGTCGTGTGACTTTTTTAACATCATCCTCGAGAAGATCGTGTGTAACTCACAAGTCAACACCAGAGGCACGATCTTCCAGAATACAGTTCAATTGTTAGCTTACGCTGATGAAGTTGACGTGATTGAACGAACACAGCGAGCCGTCAATGAGGCGTTTTCTGGCATTTTAGCGGAAGCGGCTAATATGAGTCTGGTGTTAATGAGGGCAAAACAAAGATTATGGTGTCATCAAGAAAGGACACACAACATCGATGTCTCGGACAGATCGTCACACGAGGCAGCAGAAACTTCCAGGCAGTCAGGGCCTTCGTCTACCTTGGCTCCGCGGTAAATAGGGACAACAACATCAGTACCGAAATCAAACGCAGAATCACTCTTGCCAATCGCTGTTTCTTTGGTCTCAAGAGGCAATTGAGTAATAAAGCCCTCTCTCGAAGGACTTAGCTCGCTTTATATAACAGCTTGATCATCCCAGTCCTACTCTATGGCGCGGAAACCTGGACATTATCAAAGGCGGATGAAAAAGCCCTTAGTCTTTTCGAGACAAAAGTTTTGTGTGCGATTTTTGGTCCTGTTTGTGTTTCTGGCATCTGGAGGAGAAGATTTAACGACGAACTCTTTGGGCTGTACAGCGACATGCGCCCCTGGTAAAGCGTCTACGGATACAACGCTTAAGATGGCTAGGCCATGTAGAGTATATGGACACCACTGCTCCGGCCCAAAAAGTCTTTGAATCCAAACCTTTGGGACAACGCAACAGAGGTCGACCTAGACTGAAGTGGCGCACACAAGTGGAGAAGGACCTCAACCAACTTGGAGTGCGCAGCTGAATGCAGCTGGCGAAAGTTCGTGCTGGCTGTTGAGACATGTTGGTTGAGGCCCAAGTTCACCCCAGACTGTAGCGCCATAAGAAGAAAAAGAAGTATGGCTTTGATGAGCACATAAGAACCTGCGAGTTGTCCGACTTTTAAGAGATGGTTAAACATAAGCCCATTCTAACGCCTTTAAGCCTGAGCAGTTATAGCTCTCTTTGTACTTGAAGGTTTGCTTTACGTCAATTTTACCGATTGGCCTTCCGTCTTCATTTGAACAGCAGAGAATCGGTTTCGATCTTGGAAATTGGTGTTTAGGGAGCTCATAAATTGAAATTATGCTCGCAGTTGGTCAATATTCGAAGCATACTCCTCAGAACGGATTCAAAGCAAAAAGAACACCGTCTCAAATGCACAGAGATAAATAATTGTTTCACAACTAGGTTATCCAACAACAGAGGTATGCAACCACATTTCATTGTTCTTGGCAACAGAAATACACCCACCTCCCTCTCGGAAACCTACCGCCTCCGTAGCATCGCAATGTAATTTTGCTATAAATAGCTCTGAAGCAGTCAAATTTGAGAGACCTTCCCGCAGGAGAAGTGGTTAGGATAGTCCGAAAGTGATTAGCCTTCGTAATAAAGCAACGTTCATGTTTTTTTTTAAGTTCCACCATTCAGCCCATATATATCTTCTCTGCGATTAATTGGCCTTAAAGTTGGTCCACATTTCGCTCGTTTGCCCTCTTCAAATGTTTGTCCCTGCCATCGTTTCAGCGGTCGACCCAACCACTCGGCACGGGGCTATCATATTCAATAAACGACGGCGCGAAAATTGGGTACAATTATTTGGCGGAGTGCTTGCCTGTAACGGATCGGTGGAGTGCTCATAAAACGAAGCAAGAGCGAAATATGTGTTAAACTATAGTTAGTTTGCGGTACACTCTTACGAATTAAATGGAAAATATCCGCCTTGCGACCTGTGGAGCAACGAGGGAAGACCGTGAAGACAACAAATGCCCCTACCCTTTAATTAAATAAATTCCCCACTCACACAACTCGTTGCGTTAACGTGACGATGAGATTGACTTCCATTTCACTATACACCTCAGAATGTATTTCTTCATATTTCCTCAGAATCAGTCGATTGTCTTGTGGGAGGCAAAGTATTGATGCATCTGATGGGAATCTGATAAGAAGAAGGTTTCGAGTATGGTTTGCGTCGTATTCCCCCCCATTCACGTTCACCTTTGCTGCAGTCTCCGGATGAGTTCTTCGAGCAAATCCATTTAACAGCGGATGTCTACAGCGGAAGTGCTTTCGCTTCCGGGCATAGGAAGTCCATGGATCGATGGAAAATTAATTAATTACGGGTCCTGGTTAGGATGTTTGCATCCACCCTGCAGTGGGCCCTTGTCCATAATTAATCGCCGCTGCTGCGTCGTCGGTCAACAGGCACACGCACAAGCCAACCACACAATTCCTCCAGGCAGCAATATTCAATGGATTCGCAACAATTTGCACAAACGGAAACGGGTGCATTTTCATGTTCGTGCACTTTGAGCTCGGTGGTGGCACACAACGGCAAATCTGGGCGGGGAACAACTTCGTGTGCGCCCTTTCGGTGGGCATGTGCTCATTTTTTTTTCTTTTTCCCGTTCTTCGTGTCCCCACTCTCAACAAGAAGGGAACACAAAAAAAATGAACACATCAACTGAAGGATAATGTAAACAGTTTTTTGCTGACTTTTATTCTCCCGGCGAGTAAATGAGTCCAGGAAACTCGCTGAAGAGCGAGGCAAAATGCGAAACATAAACTTCATTAAAAGTTCACTCTTCCACCATTCCACCATTCTACCACTCCACCATACCACTGTTCCGTCGTCGAGTCGCACTCGTTCTGTCGCGCTATGATCCCCTACAAAACCCCGCTGCGCCGTTCGTTGCTTTTTTCTCCTCGGACAAAGCTGCAGTCGAGAGTACTTTCATTACTTGGAATTTTCTTGATTTCAACAGACCGTCTCCCTCTGTCACCCGCTGTGCAAATTCTCTGCGGGGACGGGGTAACGTTCTCGTCAGGCGAGCAAACATGGCTGTAACTAGGACTGAAGTTGAAGTTGAGGCTGGCTTTTGTGTTAGATTCTGTTGTTTTAAATGCGAACGAGAATCCTGAACGGAGATCGCGAGCACTCTGCGGAGCAGTGTAGTATTTTTGGATAATGACTTTGTAGCCGGAGTGATGGAGAGTCGCCGGATGACGAGGACTCGCTACCTCTCTGTCCCTTGGGAGAGGGATGAGAAATTTGATTAAGAAGTTCATAAAATGTTGGAAGATTCTTCTTCGCTTTTGTCTTCGTTCTGGCTTTACGATCTCATCCAGCGATGAAGGGTTGCGGCCGAAGGTGGACGATGGCGGCGTTGGCTGGCGCAGTCATAAAAGTTTAGTTCCGTTCTCTCAGTTAATGGACGGCTGCACACTATTAGCGATATCAATGAGCATAATGGAAAAAAGTCCTTTTTTTGTAAAGCTTTTAGATATTAATGCATATTCTCTAATTGAATGGGTTGAGCTTGAGAGTGCGTCCACTCGGCGCTCATTACCATCACAAGAAGTTACAGTGAAGCTGTTTCATTTCTGAATATAATCGCTGCAAGCAGTTTCTTGGTCTTGTGGTCGGTGGGGCGTGCACCGTCTGTCACAATGAACATTATCGTTCTCAAGTGCCACCCAGCACAGTGCAAAGGGATGAGTTTCTGGGCAAAACATCATCCGTTGCATACGAAATATCCCTCCAATCGGGATATCCCTCAAATTTCGATTTCCCATGTGGCTGCAAATGATGAACTAAATGAAAAAGGTTGACAATACAGGGCAGGAAATTTGCAATGACACTTAGTGGATTCAGTTTTGTGAGGCTTCCTCCATACGATCGTCACTCTTCTAATTTGGTTTCGCTCAAGGGTTCAGCATTTAAGGCATATTTTACTGTTTTCATACCAAGAGGTTAAAAATGCAGCTCAAGCAAGGCGAAAATTGCGTGACTTGTTAGGCGAATATGTGTTAACCGACCGCCAAAGCCAACATTAGTTTGCCCGGATGCAATTCGGCTCTGGAGGATGCACAACGTCTTAGAAAACCTCTTGGAGCCTGACCGATTGCTGCAAGATAACATTTGTCTAACGTAACAGTTGACGGCCGTGGCCGCCGTGGCCGCCGTGGCGTAGTGGGTAGAGTGGTCTAGGTTCGATTCCCAGCTCAACAAAATTTTTTCGAATATTTCACTGCACCACCTCTTTCGAGCTGCTGACAACAATTAAAGAGTAATAACTGTCTGAGAAAGCTTCTCAAATTTCGCCGTTCGGAGTCGGCAAAAAACTGTAGGTCCCTTCTACTCGTGAGAGAACAGTAGCGCGCACAACATGAGCAGTTGATGAGCAAGCTAGGCCCTGGTCCCCATCTGGACTGTAGCGCCAACAATTAATTATTAACCGTTGACGGGCACATACCAGATATACCGGTATGAAGTGAGCGTCAGGATACAAATGTCTCGATAGGGAACATTTGTTGTGAACGAGCCCTTTTGTTTTTTTTGTTTACTATGACATCTGTGAAGAATATTTAGTATACATCAAGTCATTGAACAGACAACATCATATTTTTTCATCGTGTTAAAAATGTCGAATTTTGTACCAGAAAGTGATGATTTGCGGAAAGCATTAATATTTTGTTTCCATATGAAGAAAAGTGCTGCAGAGCCGCATGGAATTCTTGTCGAGGCATATGGTGATCATGCTCTATCAGAAGCAACGTGCAAAAGATGGTTTCAACGGTTCAGAAATCATGATTTTGATGTGAGAAATGAAGAACGTGGAAGAACACCAAAAAAGTTTGAAGACGCCGAATTGCAAACGATATTGGATGGAGATGACACTTTGAGTCAAAAGCAAATGGCAGCAAAGTTAAATGTTGCACAACAAACAATTTCTGACCGTTTAGAAGCTATGAGAAAGATTCAAAACTGTGAAAAATGGGTGCCACATGAATTGAATGAAAGACAGACGGAAAACAGAAAAAACACTTGTGAAATTTTGCTGCAAAGATACGAAAGAAAATCGGTTTTGCATCGTATTGTTACTGGCGATGAAAAATGGATTTATTTTAAGAGTCCTAAACGTAATCTGGGACAACCATCAACATCGACTGCAAAACCAGATCGATTCAGCAAGAAGACAATGCTGTGTGGTTGGTGGGACCAGAAAGGTGTGTTGTACCAAGAGCTCCTAAAACCTAGTGAAACCGTTAATACTGATCGCTACCGACAACAAATGATCAATTTGAACCATTCATTGATCGGGAAACGACCAGAATGGGCCAGAAGACACGGCAAGGTAATTCTGCTCCATGACAATGCACCTGCACACAAAGCAAAACCGGTTCAGGATACAATCAAAACACTTAGTTGGGAGGAGCTACCCCACCCGCCGCATTCACCAGACTTGGCTCCTTCCGACTACCATTTATATTCATCGATGGGACACGCATTGGCTGAGCAGCACCTTGATTCCTACGAGGAGGTCGAAAATTGGGTGTCTGATTGGTTTGCTCTAAAAGACGAACATTTTTATTGGCGTGGTATTCACAAATTGCCAGAAAGGTGGTCAAAATGTGTAGAAAACAATGGCCAATACTGTGAATAAAATGGTTTTACTTTCCCATTAATAATTAGTGTTTTATTTTTTGGTCACTGTTGATTTTCTATGAATCCAGGTTATTTCGTTACTATCCCAACGTTTCAGCAGGCATTGCTGCCTTCATAGGGAGACCTCTGTTTTTATTGAAACAATAAAATATAACCCATGGTGCACATCCTAACATTGGCGACAATCCCAGAGAAGGCAGGATGTAAACTATTTCGCATTAGTCCATGAGGAAGCTTTTTTCGAAATGAGTGCCGCGTTTGCTTCAAACCGATTTTGCATTATTGGTGCATTTAATAATAATAATAATTGTTGGCGCGACAGTCCACAGGGGGACCAGAGCCTAGCTTGCTTATCAACTACTCCTGTTGTTCGCGGTACTGTTCTCTCACGAGTAGAAGGGACCTACAGTTTTTTGCCGACTCCGAACGGCGAAGTTTGAAAAGCTTTCTTAGACAGTCAATACTTTTTGAGTGTTGTCAGCAGCTCGAAAGAGGTGGTGCCGTGAAAAACTTGAGATGTTCAGCCGAGAATGGAACCTAGACTCCTCGGCGTGTGAGCGTCAAGCTCTATCCACTACATCACGGCGGCCAGCGACATAAATTATTAGGCAGATTAAAAATTTGATCTATGTCGTGGGTAGAGTCCTTTTTTAAGAATATCCGTTGAACAAAAAAAAATTGTTTTATGTTTTTATTAGAAAAGAAAAAAGTTTAATCAAACGAAACCTTTGGCGCGCGAGTAAAAACAGTTTCTTTTGATTTCTGTGTCTTTTTGAAGTTTCTTATGGTGCAATGGACCGCTCAAGCTCAAAAGCTGTTTTTATCGGTACTAACAGTAAAAAGAAAAGTAAACCACTTCGCAAATGTTTTTTATTTAAGACAAATTGAAATATATTAGAATGGCGAAAACAGACAGACGCTGATGCGCACAAATCATTGCTGACGAATGTTGCACCTCTCCATAAACGCAGGCATTCGCTTCCAAGATCAGTCACCACTAGCAGGTGGCGCCACCTTATAAGACGGACCGAAAAAACATCCAGCCTACACGTTATCTCAAAACAGAGACATCAAATAACACCATTCGTTAAATGGCGTGCAGTTCATCAATTGTGTTAGTCAAATGACAATTTGTCTCTCAATAGCTTTCGTTGCAACACGCCAACTGCACGCGACAATGAAGCAACCGATGAATTGACGTGGATCAGTACATATCCTCCGTCTGCCTGACATTCCTGATATGCATTTAACTTATCAGGCAGCATCGTCAATTCATCACAAACACAAAACTGCATCACTCTGTCGAATACGCATCAAATTCGTATTTCCTTCTGGAAGTGTCGCATTCCCATCAACATGCAACAAATTCTCACTCAGTCCGAGATCCCACTCAATGGCACATGGTAACACGAATTTGAGTTGAAATGAGCTCAGTCCCCAATGCACCTGCGCCACACCGAAGAGCCGGAGTCTGCAAAAGAGATGAACTCTCCCTTGCAGACTCCCCCCATTTGAAAGTCGTACATCCTGGAACGAATTCCATCCACAAGGACTACTCACCACCGAACACGAAGGATATCCTACAAAATTTTCTCAGTCATCGTTCATCGTCTCTCTCGGTCGGTAGTGGTAAATGGAAAAAGCGGATTCGCGCGTTTTGTCTTCACCCCTTTAAGGCTTAAGCATAGAACTGGAAACGCAAAAAAAACTCTTTACAGTGATTCCTTCATCCCCCTTCAAACAAAATCGAAACGAATACGAGTGACAAAAAACAAAATAACACAGAAATCAGAAAAGTTCAACGCTTCTCTGCGTTCGTGCGGTTAGCTGTTCGCTGTGTGTGTGCGGGTGAAGAGCAATCCAAAGGAATTTGCTAGATAAGATAACGTGTCCGCTGTCTCTGACGAGCGCCTCTCCAACCGCCGTCGACGCTTTCATATGGTTTGTAAAGATTTTGCCGTCATTCAACTTCCCGTGCGATGAATGTCCTGATGGAGAGTGTCAGTTGAATGCAATTACCTCATTTGTGTGAGTTTGGGTGTTAGTTTGAGTGCAAGTGTTGATGTGTGTGTGTGATTTCGTGAAAACTGCAATTAAATTAAATTTACCGGCATCTAATCACTTGTGTTCCGCCTTAACTCCTTCTGCCTCACCTCCCCTGCCGCCGCGATAAGGAAATGACCTGAAAACTGGCTTAGAATGTTGACTTGAAAATTTTCGTGAAATATGCACAAGAAATTGAAGAAAAAAACCGCGTCATGGAAGAGGGAAAAATGAGAAGAAAAGCAGAGAAAAAAACAAAACAAACCCAAAATCGATAAAATCCTGTGGAGGCACATAGTGTTTTGTGCATAGCAACTGTCCCTGCCGAGCCGTGCCTCCTTCCGTGTGCATATTTATTTATGTGCAAGGATTCATTTCTTCTTTCTTTTTCCGTTTTCTGTTTTGCGTTTTGTTGTGTTTTATGTGTTTCCACCCTCGTTCTGCTTTTAGTTTCGCTGTAATTGTGATAAGACAACGACGTTGAATTTGTCGCATGCGAAAACATGTGCTGCAAGTGCATTAAGTTTGGTGTAGTGTAGCTGAATTTATGAAATACATACTTTTGGTTTAAGCAACGTTTTTTTCGGTTCTTTTGAATGAACAGACGGGATTTCGAAATCAATTCCACTGCCGTGCATAATCGATTTGGTGTGTAGTAAAATTCACTCACCTCGTGTGCATGTGGGTGTGTGTGTGTGTGTTGGAGCGCGTAGTAAATGCATGTCCAGTTTCTGTATCCTGAATACAAACAATGAACTTGTACCGAAATACGCTTACTACACTCTGGATTGCATATAAATTCATTAAATGGCACTTGTAGTCGTCTCCATGTTTCGGTTTCATCCGGGTGTGCTTGCTGGCTTGTGTGTGTGTGTTCGAAATGTCTGTCGGACAGTGTCTGTGTGTGTATGTGTGTGTGTGTGAAGGAAAAATAAATTAGAGTCTGTGTGGGTGAAATTCATGTACTCTGGTCCATTTGCATGCATGAAGCTCCTACAATACATGCCCCACAATACAATTTTGAAAACTTACTACAACGGTGTCAGACAACCAGAATTCAGTTGAGTGCGATTCCATGTGTGTCCTGTGAGTCCATGTCCTTGTGGCATATTTGAAATTTCCATGCAATTGAAAAACACTGAACGAGTGTAAATTTCGTCCAACTGCCCCAAGAGAGGGAAGAATACAAAAAAAGAAAAGGATTACCACTGATAAGAGACCGTTAAGTGGAAGTGAATGTGAAGCTTATGGTGGACGCATAGCCAGGACTTAGAGAATAAAGTAAGAAATTTCACTTATTTATTGTGTGAGATCATGACTTGGGGAAAGTCCGGAAGGCTTTTGAAAACCATCCTTTTCTCGAACTAGACTTCGAGATGGTGATGGTCGGAGATTAGACCAGCGAAGGCTCTCCTTGCATTGCATTCAGTAACCCTCAGATTTCGGGGATGTGTAAGGGATGTATGCAGTGTAGGCACATTGTTATGACTTTATTGATTTAATTTTAGCAACGCTACGACATTACATACCTCAGAAGTTTTCGCACAAAATAATTACATTTTCTATCCTCCTCAGTTTCAGCCCTGAAAAGGGATTTCGATTCTCACTAAAATCGAAAGAACTTCTTTTGTCTGGAGTTGGTAAATTGTTTAAAACGACCATTATGAACTCATGATGACAGAAAAAGTTAAAATTGCTTGCAAGGAACAACTTTCAATAGAGATTCATATCCATACGGCCATTACTCAAAAGTGTAAGGGGTAGAAAGCGCGCAATTGAAAAAGTTCTTGGCGTGTAAAGCTGAATAATACCGGAGGGAAGTCGTCGTGAAGGAGAATGGTTAGGTCAAGTCCAATAAAAAATAGAACTGTAAAAAGCAGTACCGGTTATAAAGTGTCCTTGAGTTTGTTAAATTGTAACTTAGCCTGTTGCCTGATTTTTATGTCATTGAAATTTTAAATTACTTGTTTATGTTGTCCAGGGTGGATCTGTGCCTCAACCAACATGCCTCTCAAGACATGTGTGTATTTGGATTTACGTGATCACCTGCCGTTAAGGCTTAATACCACGGTGTCCATACACCCATAGTCAGGAGAACGCTGACTAACGCTTTGGGGATCCCAAGTACCAATCTGAGTTCTTGTCTTAAGGGACAGTCTCTCCTCCTTGGTAGGGAGCGAGGCCTTTCTAACACCTCTACTGTTCTTTGGGTCACAGCACCCGGTTGGATGCAACTCCACATCGAATCAGAAGTATATTCCCATAACCATCTGACCCTATCCGACCCAGGTGACTCGGGCAGATCAGATCATATAGCACGGTTAACTACTTCCAATTGTCCCCGCGATTTGGGTATAAACCACAGCCACCATGATACTCCCACAAGGGGGCCAACCGCACGGTCAGGCTGAAACTAAGTTTCAGGGGCTCCTGACCTTCCGTGGTACCAGAATATAGCTTCCGGTCAAGCTTCGCAACCATGTTGCTCTCGGTGGGATTCCTTAACATCCAGGACCGATGACTCTATATTCCTACTCTAACCTAACTATGAGCTGCCATAAGAGCAGCCATCCTAGCTCTTCGTCTGCTGAAAACTTCCCTAGCAAAACCCCTGATGGAGTCTGTACTCTGTCTAGTCTGGAGAACCAGGCTGACATCGTAAGTCCCATCAGTGCAAGATATGTTCATAGCTCCAAGGTCCCGAATGTCATCATAAAGAGGACATTGACACAACACGTGCAACCAATCCTCAGAGCTCAGTCTCTGAGTCGCTTATGGACCGCTTGAACAAGAACGAGTTCAAGGCACCATGTCCAGTAAGCAAGTAGCACAGATGCATGCTTAAATTAAGACCCCCAATGGACTTAACGAGTGACACATCGCAAAGGAAGCTATATGTCACCCTGCCATTTTCACAGTTTTCCCATCTATCCTGCCATTTTTGTCTGAGCAGCTGATCTAGGAGGTCTTTGCGCTCGTTAAGAGCTAGTCCCTACAAGCCGCTAGAGTAGATTCTTCCAGCACTTGGTACTGGAATGCCTCTCTTTAAGGTGAAAAGGAGACTTCTTCTGATAATCTCTAGGTCAAGTGGCAGTACACCCATGAGCACCTGAAGAGCCTCCGTAGAGACAGTATGGCAAACTGGAAGACACGGCCTCTCCAGACAGATGTGGGATTTGGTTTTACCTGATCACCTGCCTTAACGGCTTATATCACGGGGAACCTTTTTCCCAAGAGTCGTAAGTAACGCAAGACTAAACGCCTTAGTTACCCAAGTACCAAACTGGGATCATGCTTGAGGGGCAATCACCCCACCTTGGTTTGATGCGAAGCCTTCCTAAAACCTCTTCCGCTCTTTGGGTAGCAGCGCCCGGTTGAGAATGGAACTCCACACTGAGAAGGGATAGTCCCCTAACCGACTTGCCTAGTTTTGCTTAAACAATGGGCTAGACAAGTCAGCACAGTACACTATCCTCGACTCTACCCGCGATGTTAGGTGGTTAACCACAGCCACCACGAAACTCCCACAAGGGGGCCTACCGCAATGGTGACCTCCCGTGGCACCAGAATATAGCCTCTGGTTAAGCTGTCACTACCAGTCAGGTTCCCTCTAAGCCTGGGTCTGTTAGCCGCCATCCCGCCACAGGTGGTCTTTCCTCCATCAGTGTTTCCCTTGTCACTATAAATAGTGATACGGATGTGATTTTGAATCATGTGATTCATAAATCCAGTCACATCATCTGGAACGGCCTCTCCAGACAGTAAGATCTCTCACCAGCTGTCTCCGGTTGCGGACTACAAGTTAGTTGAGGTCTAGCCCCACTTGTATGTGTCACCTTAGCCTCGGCCGTCCTCTGTTGCGTAGCCCAATGGCTCGGATTTCAAGACTTTTCGGGCAAGGGCAATGGTGCCCATTCACTCTACATGGCCTAGCCATCTTAGGCGTCGTATCCGTATACGCTTGACCAGGCTCATGCCGCCGTACAGCCCATAGAGTTCGTCATTAAATTTTCTCCTCCAGATGCCATCAACGCAAACAGGACCAAATATCGCACGCAAAACTTTTCTCTCGAAAAGATTAAGGTCTTCCTCATCCGCCTTTGCTAACGTCCAAGTTTCCGCGCCATAAAGCAGGACCTGGATGATCAGGTTGTTATATAAAGCGAGCTCAGTCCGTCGAGAGAGGGCTTTATTTCTAAATTGCCTCTTCAGCCCAAAGAAACAGCGATTAGCAAGAGTGAGTCTGTGTCTGATTTCTGTACTGATGTTGTTGTCCCCATTTACCGCACAGCCAAGGTAGTCAAGGACGGTGTCGCGCATGTCGCAGCAATCCATATTATGAGTCCTTCCAAAACGACAGCAAACGCCACATTTTGTCCTTATTTACCGCCAGACCCATTTTAGCCGCTTCCGCTTCAATGCCAGCGAACGCCTCATTGACGGCTCGCTGTGGTCGTCCAATCACGTCAATGTCGCCCGCGTAAGCTACCAATCGAGCTGATTTTTGGAGGATCGTACCTGCAGTGCTGACTTGTAAGTTACGCACGGTCTTCTGAATGATATTAAGGAAGTCACATGAAAGCACGTCACCATGTCTAAGACCTTTTTTACATTGAAGGTCTAAGTAAGCTAGTTACCGCCCTCGACGGAGCAGCGAGAGTTTTCCATCGTTATCCTACACAATCTGATGGGTTTGGCAGGAATGCCAAAACTCAACATGGTCCTGTATAGCTCATCGCTATGCACACTGTTATATGCGGTCTTAAAACCAGCACATAGGTGGTGAATGTCGGTCTGTAACTCTTAGGGTTTTTCCAGGATCTGCCGTTAAGCGAATATCTGGTCTATTATGAACTTCCCTGGCCTGAATTCACACTGATAAGGACGTATAAGATTGTTGCCACCTCGTTTCAGGCGCTCACACAATACGGCAGAGGGAATCTTGTAGGCGGTGCCAAAGAGGCTGTTATCTAAATAGTTTTAGCAGTCAATGATGTTTCCTTTCTCATAGGGACGACACACCACACTGAGACTTCACTCATCGTGCATGCTTTCCTCAAAAAATATCTTCCAGATGAAATGGTGCATGCGCTTAACCAGATCTTGTGAAGCTGCGGACAGTCGGACGGCTCCAGCTGCTTTGTTTGATTTCTGTCTTGTCTGGAACCTTTTTTTCTATCTTGACTCCGTCTAGGTTGGTGGGACGGAATTCTTGTCTATCTTCTGGTGGACAAATTAAACGCCAGTTGATAACGTTGCCAACTTTGGTGCCCAGATGTGGGAACCGCGTGCTAGCCACAGAGAGGTTCCGCTCCGAGGCGAAGTCCAGCAGCCTGAGTCCGTTTCCGGATGTGTTGTCGTGCAGGGCGTGTTTTCCGATGACTCGAGCAAAGATGTTCTCCTTTCCTAGCTGAGCGTTGAAGTCTCCTAGAACGATCTTGGTGCCGTAGCTGGGGCATCGACCGTATGTTCTTTCTAGGAGATCATAGAAGTCATCCTTGGTGTCGTCTTCCTTCTCCTCTGTCGGGGCGTGAGCGCATATTAGGCTGATGTTCCCGAACTTAGCCTTGATGCGGATCGTCATGAGATGGTCGCTCACGGGGTCGAAGCTCAAGACTTTTGCTTTAGTCTGCCGAATAACTGATGCCTCCTCTCTCTATAGCAATCGCTGTAGTTGATATCGCAGTTCTTCATCGTGTTTCTGCCAGGCAAATCCCATCGCACTTCCTGGATGGCGGTAATGTCTGCTTTGTAGCAGTCAAGGGCCTCCGCAAGTTGTTCGGCTGTACGTGGCCTGTTAAGGGACCTCACATTCCATGTGTAAACCCGAAAATCGTAGTCCTTAAAACTTTTGCTGGGGTCGTCAACATTCAGTTCGTTCTTTTCCGAGGCATTTTTTTGTCTTTAAGCTAGTGTTGTTTTACGTGGTGAGGAGGTTATCCTCACGCACAACTCACAGGCCAGTCCCGTTATTTAAGCCATCGGGCAGAAGAGTTCGCTGCATATATTGGTTCACCATACAACGGGTGTTGTGATGGCTATCCAGGAGGCACCGAGTGGCTTTATGTCAACTTGACCTGTGGACTAACGAGGATAGTGTTGGCATCTCGCCTTGTTGAGCGCAATCAGCAACAATACCTCGCGTGCATTCGTGATGCAGGTGGCCGCCGTGGCGTAGTGTGTAGTGTGCGACGCTCAAATGCCGAAGGATCTAGGTTCAATCTGCGGCTGAACACCTCGAATTTTCCACGGCACCACCTCTTTCGAACTGCTGACAACACTCAAAGAGTAAAAACTGACTAACAAAGCTTCTCAAATTTTGCCGTTCGAAGTTGGCAAAACACTGTAGGTCCCTTCTACTCGTGAGAGAACAGTAGCGCGCACAACACGCCACTGTACCTTCACACTTGATCGAACTATGCCTGCTTTTCTTGGCCTTCATTGGGACGATTGAACTTTGGTTTCGATGTCATAACCATACCCATGATGCGTTTCTTGTTACTCTCTTAAGCAAATAAGCGTCCAAGTTGACGTCGTTAAACAATTCCTGATGGATGCTCATTCGACATTTTTTTTTTAATTTAATGACGAACTCTATGGGCTGTTCAGCAACATGCGCCTGGTTAATCGTCTACGGAAACAGCCTATAAGATAGCTAGGCCATGTAGAGCGTATAGACACCACTGCTCCGGTCCGAAAAGTCTTTGAATCCCTGCCATTGGGACAATGCAACAGACGACGACCTAGACTAAAGTGGCGCTCATAAATGGAGAAGGACCTCTACCAACTTGGAGTGCGCAACTGGAGACAGCTTCCGAAAGATCGTGCTGGCTGGAGAGGCATGTTGGTTGAAGCCCAGGTTCACACCGGAGAGTAGCGCCACAAGGAGAAGAAGAAGCAGAAGAAGAAGAAGAAGAAGAAGTAAAAGAAGAAGAAGAAGTAAAAGAAGAAGAAGAAGAAGAAGAAGAAGAAGGAGAAGAAGAAGAAGAAAAAGAAGAAGAAGAAAAAGAAGAAGAAGAAAAAGAAGAAGAAGAAAAAGAAGAAGAAGAAGAACTGTGGTGCAGTTTTGAAAAGTTCGCAGTGAAACACGTCTGACATCATTCAAATTTATCTTTCATCCTTTGTGAGTAAATTTGTCTTTTAAACTGCTCAGCTCCTCCAGGTAACGCTCCTGCTGTGCTCTTCTTCTGTCATGAGTGGATAAAACCCACAATTCTATATGTTGAAACCAAAATAACATTTTGTGAGAATGCACTTTATTCTCAACAACTCCAGTACTATAAAGTTGTTTAAAGTTAAAGCCTGAAACTCGACCTCTTTTTTGCAGTGGAACCCAGATTGATTCCCTCTTCTCGAAATTTTCTCCTTAATTATTTTCTTATCTGTCCATCGCACAAAAAGCTTAAAGTTCTCACCGAGGAAGGCACATACGGCATCATATGACTTCTCACCTCTTAAAGTTTGCGCATCGAAGGCCTTCGGTCCTTTTAAATGCCAGAAATAAACATCACGTTTGCATTTTTGCTGAAGCCGGGCAAAAGCAACTAACGAAATAGGATAGGATAACGATGGGATAAAATCAACAACGAAAACTTTACCCATCACTTTGTTTCGCAAATTGTGCATCGAACAAGCAATAAGCATCCTTGATTCTTTTTCTCTTCGGATCTTTTCCTTCAAAAGGAATCAGCCCACATCATAGCAACAGAGGCGCACTGCTCCCAATTTCACACAATTTTCCATCACAATCCCCTAATAGGATTCTTTTCTTCAACAGAATGGACACATTGTCCTTTCTCCGAAGGCAAACAAATAAATTCTTTAACCACTTGTCAGCAGTCTGGAATTTTAATGGACCTTCCACGTGTCCCAAGGATTCAATTTCAAGTACAATCAGTCCTGTAATCCATTAATTGTTGAAGTCTACCCGAAACCAAACTACAACGCCCCAACCTACGGTCGTCCATGGCAACTCTCCGAAGAATCCTTTATTCCACGTCGCAACTTGACAGAGACAACTGAGAGCTGGAATTTGATCCCTCCAAATGGTCATAAAATTCCCCTTCAAAGGCGCGTAGGTTTTGATTTTTGAAATTTAATGGCAAAAGTTTTATTAAACCTGATTTAAATTGCACATGTTCTTGGCCCTCAGGTCGGTGTGTTTCATAAATATTCCAGTGAAGGGAAAGTTTTCCTATTTGCGCAAGCATTCTTGCCGGTAGCAGGGCGAAGCGTCAGTCATGGGGAAGGAGATGGCTTTTAATAAATCTCATAAAAGCTTGACGATAGGGACGCCGTGCGCGCCAGATCAGAGGCTATTTGTCCTTGTTATGGAGAGCTTCACAAGGTCTAGAAATGTATGTACCTATTAAAACGGAGGTGTTTGTATGTTGCTTGGTTTCTGGAGGGTCTTACCTGTTACTTGTTTCTTTGTGCTCCAAACAGATAAACGACAGTCCTGTTCAGCAGGAAACGTCGTCTCAGACAAACATCAACGCATATCGATGTGCAGATTCATAGCGTTTCTGAAGAAAGTCACAGCAGGGAACAGAGCGGGAATTAAACCACAACTCCATAGGAGAGGTGACAGGACGCCGCTATGGGGACAGCGCCTGCTTACCCCCGACATTGCAAACTGGTCTCACTTTGCCTCCGCGATAATAGTCCTATTCATTGGCATTGCTTTTATCCAAAACACCAATGATACGCCGTGTTATCTGGCCGCGTTGCAGCCGCATTGTCGAAAGCCCCCTCGATGTCGATGAACATGCGCAGTGCGCATTCTTTCCTGTTAAGTGCACTGTCTACTTTCTGCCTTGAACAGATCTAAGACCTACGGCAAGCAGGCTGCCCTTAACTTGATCGGTGACTGGTGTACTAGGAATGGGCTTTCATTCAACTTTCTTAAAACCGAGTTTGTTCTCTTTACGAGAAGGAGGAACCTGACTGGCCTGACTAAACTAGCACTTAAAGGTGTCATTTCACTTTCCAATGAAGCCAAATATTTAGGTGTTACACTGGATAAAAAAAAAAACTTGGACTTACTACGCCGTTCGGAGTCGGCAATAAGCTGAGAGTCTATGTGTGGTCTGGCGTTGTCCTGGTGGAACAGTACACCCTTCCTGTTGGTCAATTCTGGACACTTCTGGTCAATCGCCTGCTTCAAGCGGTCCAGTTATTCGCAGTAGATGATAGAATTAAACGTCTGGCTATATGGGAGCAGCTCACAGTGGATGATTCCCTTCCAATCCCACCAAACACACAGCAAAACCTTCCTGGCCGTCAATCCCGGTTTGGCCACTGTTTGGACCGATTCTCCGGCCTTCAACCACGACCAGTTTCACTTGATGTTGTTGTATGTCATCCATTTTTCATCGCCAGTCACCATCCGCTTCAAAAATGGGTCGAGTTCGTTCCGTTTCAGCAGCATATCGCAGGCGTTGATTGGGTCCAGAAGGTTTTCTTGCGCCAAATCATGCGGCACCAAAACACCAAACATTTTTTTTTATATCCAGCCTTCTGCAGATGGTCTAAAATTGTTTGGTGACTAACGACCATCTCCTGGGCGATGGCACGGTCTAACTCGATGATTTCCATGATTCGATCGGTATTCGTCGTCACAGGTCTTCCGCCGGCTGGCTTATCCACGGTGTCGTTTTCACCGGCTCTGAATTGTCAAAACCATTCCTTCGCGGTTCGAAGTGATAGAGTACCATTCCCAAAAACACCATTAATTTCGCGGAACATTTCTCTAGAGGATTTGAATTTGAAGAAGGAAAACTTTAAAAAAGAGCGAATTTCGGCGGTAGTGAACTCCATGAACTCCATACACGTCTATAACTGTTGAGCGCAATATCCAAACTAAGCATGCATAGCGTCGTTTTTTAGATTATTTCAAGATCTTCCAAAAGAAGTATAGTATTGCGAGATACGAGCTCTGTATCGCTTTGTACATAGCCTGAAATTTCAAAAGACAAAAAGGGGGGAGATATTTGACAAACCTATGAGACAAAATTTTCCAACGCGTTCTCAATCTTCTGGCAGTGTAATGGAGTTTTTGGCATAACCTGAGGCCTATCACCAAAAGTTCCGAATGGATGGACGATAGGACGTCTTCTCTCACATGAATCAGTCGTTTGGTGGAACAAGCTTTCCAGAAAATACATGACTGCGGGTTTCACTAAGCTCAAAGAACGATATGTCTCGGCTTTCTTTCTTGCTCTTGATGCACTGCTCAATCTGCTTCCCCTTGACATCCACATCATTCGATGCACAATCAAGGCCATCTCTCGACTAAAAAGGAATGATCTTATGTTCAACTCGCATTGAAGCTTTTATAACCTCTAACACCGCATCTCGTATGACACTAGCCTCATGGAGATGCCGTCTGATGCGAAGTCACCAATAATACAGCTGCGACGCTTATACAAAGTCGACTTTCCCGTCCGTTAAAATCCAACTACAATCCTTTCCCGGTTCAGCTGCCGTCCAGAGCCAGTCAAGGACACAACACTAAGACCCCAGCTCCAGAACCCTACGTCCTCATGGTGCCGTCCTGGACTGCCTTTAGACGGAAACTGAACCAGGAAAGGAATGTAACCTGATTTTCACGGACGGCTCTATGAGGACGGAGGGTTCTGGAGCAGGGGCCTTCGTGAAAGACGACAACATCAGACTTAACGCCTCCTTAGGCAATTTTGCGTCGGTCTTCCAGGCGGAAAACTTAGCGATCCTAATGGCCACCAATTATTTTGTGAAGAAAAGATGTAAAGGACGAAGTAGTTGTGACTGTAGCGATAGTCAAGCTGTGCTTAAGACCGTGCTCAACCCTTTAACCAATTCACAAATAGTATAAGAGTGCTAATCTTTCCTTAATTTGGTCGACAGACTGAATTCGCAAAGACTTGTCAGGGTCCCGGGACATCACATGATCACGGGAAACAAGGTTGTCGATGAACTAGCTAGGCAAGGTTCAAAAGAGGAATTCGCAGGTTTCGAACCCACCTAGGGACTACCTGCTTCCTTGGTCAGGGCCTCCGTTGACGGTTGTTTCTCCCTACAAAACAACCAGAGGTGGCGTAACTCTCCAGGTTGCAAGTTGACCAAGTGCATGCTCCCGAACGTTAGCAAGACATCCGCGAATTATCTGCTATCTTTAGATAGAAACGAGTGTGGACTACTTGTCGGCGTACTAACGGAACACTTCACCTTCGCTAAGCACCTAAGTCGAATTGGGCTTAGTGATGGCACTCCTTGCGACGCCTGTGGAGAAAATAAAGACACTGTAGAGCACTTTCTCAGTTAGTGGCCTTTACTCGGATCAGGTGGCGGCTGTTTGGTTCTAGTGTGGTGGGAACTGAAAACCTAAGTTCTTTATCACAGAAGCGCCTTCTGGTCTTTCTTCGGAAAACCGAGAAAACACATCAAATGAAGGCTACTGCCTGGCAGTACAAAGGACCAGTCTTTGAGTCTGAGCGCCCCAGTGCAGTGTATCCCAGCCTCCAACAAAAAAAAAAAACTCCCACTCCAAGCAAATGCAAAGCATGTAATTTCTGGTTTGGGGAGTGGTCGTTACAGTCGGAGCTAATCACCCATATTCCCACAAGAACAGAAGCTAACACAGACGATGGGTGGATAATGGAAAACTGGAGACTCTGTTCCAATAAAAGGCATTTTTTTTCGACTGTCGCTTTGAAGTGAATTCTCGATGAACTAAATTTTTTTACTAGAAACGCAAGAATCGCTGTCGTCCGCCAGACTGCGGAAATTCATCAAAAACGTTAAAATTTTCGCATTTCAGTTAAAATTGTAATTCACTCATGTTCCCCAATGAGCAGAGAATTCGAAATTTTTGCGAAGTATTGGGAGAAACATCCTGATCGGCGGTAATGCTCCACAAATGGTGCGTTGAAGTGAAGTGATTGTGGTTATCAATTTAATTTGTGGACACAAACATACGTCAGAATTCGGTGTCCAGCAATTGAAGCGATGGGACTAGAAATTTTTCTTAAATTGTGTTCCCCTTATTGCAGCATTAATGTTTTATAATAATTTTGATACAGAAAGTCTAAAGCCCTGGCGTCATGGGTAAGTTCGTCGTTTTCAAAGTTCATCATTCGGGGTCTGCAAACAAATGTTAATTGACTGTTCTGTCTGATGACATAACCTATCGCGCAAAATCGTGACTCTTGCTCTTTAACAAGCTTAAAAAAACGGTCTGTCTTGGTTGCACAGGGGCTTTCTATAGCACGCCTGGTTAGGAGCTTCCCCTTTGGATGTAAACATCGTGGGATGGACAATCAAAGCCAACGTCCGAATAAATAAATATGGTCCTTGATTTAACTCACTCTGGAGCTTCGACGACCTTGGGCTTTGCATCTCCTATGATGCGAGAGCAATCAAATAATTCACCTACGACGTTTCTACAAAATCGAATTTCCTTATGTTCAGAAGTGGCTTTGGTCAGAAAATGAGGCTGGGGAGGAATGTTCTCTGGTCAGGAGTGTTCTCTCTTCAGACGATAGAGAGATCTGCAGCTGGTGGAGAACGACAACATTAGATTTCACATCATTTCTTCGCTTTATTCTTGTCGGTTTTTTAAACAAAAAGCTTTGCAAATCTAATGGCCACGAACTACACATGTTGTATGGCATTACATTAACCTGTCTTTGAGGCTGTTTTCGATCGGAGAAACCACAACGCCACGGCGGTGCCTGTTAAAATGTTAACGTCCTCCGATCGAAAACAGCCTCAAAGACAGGTTAATGTAATGCCATACAACATGTGTAGTTCGTGGCCATTAGATTTGCGATTGTGCGACGCTCACACGCCGAAGGGTCTAGGTTCGATTCCCGGCTGAACTCCTCGAATTTTTCACAGCACCACCTCTTTCGAGCTGCTGACAACACTCAAAGAGTAATACCTGTCGAAGAAAGCTTCTCAAATTTCGCCATTCGGAGTCGGAAAATACTATAGGTCCCTTCCACTCGTGAGAGAATAGTAGCGCGCACAACACGAGTAGTTGATAAGAAAGCTAGGCCCAAGTCTTCCCTTTATTCGGTCGGCAGGCTGAATTCGCTAAGACTTGTCTGGGTCCCGGGTCATCACGGGATCCTGGGAAACGAAACTACCGATGAACTAGCTAGGCTAGGTTCAGCAGAGGCATTCGTAGGACCCGAACCCGCCTTGGGATTACCCGCGTCCCTGGTCAGGGCCTCCGTCGATGGTTTGGTCTCCCTACAGCACAACCAGAGATGGCGTGACTCTCCAGGATGCAGGGTGACCAAGAGTATGCTCCCAAACGTCTGCAAGAAATCCGCCTCTTTTCTGCTATCTCTAGACAGAAACGAGTGTAGAAGACTTGTTGGCGTGTTAACCGGACACTTTCCCTTCGCTATGCACCTGAGTCGGCTTGGGCTTAGTGATGTCACACTCTGCGACGCCTGTGGAGAAGGTGATGACACTTCAGAGCACTTTCTCTGTCAGTGTCCTGCTTTCGCTCGTATCAGGTGGCGCTTATATGGCGCTGATGTGGTGGGAACTGAGAACCTAAGTTCTATATCACAGAAGCGCATCTTGGTTTTTCTTCGGAAAACCATGAAACTACATTAAATGAAGGTTACTGCCTGGTAGTACAATGGACCAGTATTTGAATCTGAGTGCTCCAGTGTAGTTGATCCCAACCTCCAACAAAAAAAAAAAAACAAAAAAAAGCTAGGCCCTGGTCCCCCTGTGGACTCTCCCGCCAACAATTATTATTATTATTGGCACCGTGTCAATGTTCGACATTTTATTTCTTCGACAGTGCGGTTTGTATATTATCTAGCTGCAGATTTATCGGATTGAAGGCAGAGGTTGACGGTAAAAAATGCCTACCCTAGAATCAACTCAAACAAGCACTTCCTCATGAAAGGGCCAAATACCACAGAGACACTGGCAGCGAGCAATGCACTCCACGGACGTCAAAAGACTATCATTCGCACCAAAGGTGGATACAGTGGCTCCAACAAATAATCGGACAAAGGTTTTGATTACTTTTGAAGTACAACAACCAATAAAATACGTTGAAAGGGCTATTCTTTGTTTCATACATTTATTCTTCGAAACATCTTCTTCAGTTACAAAAACAAACATTAAAAGAAAAACTCAACACAGCGGTTAAAAAAAATAACAGAAACAAAACTCATTTTCTACTGCAACAAAAAATCAGACAATGGACGAAAAATAACTACAAAAGGGATATTAATATTTAATTTGGCTTGAGAAACTGCCTGTAATCGTATTGACATCGTGTTTATTAATTTTTAGCACATTTCAGGCTGAATAAAATGCCATACCTTTTCCAAACCGTTTTTAAAATCAGTCAATGACTTGAACTTTGTTTCGTATACTCGACTACCTAATTCTTCTTAAAGTTGCTCAATAACATTAACGACTGAACTCTGTGCAGGTGTCTGTAAAAATTTGGGACAGTTGTGGATCAGCAAGAGTTTTGCTACTTGTGATACGTGTAGGATAACGATGGAGAACTCTCGCTGCTCCGTCAAGGTCAGTAACGAACTCACCTAGACCTTAAATGTCGAAAAAGGTTTCAGACAAGGCGACGCACTGTCATGTGGCTTCTCCAACATTATCCTCGAGAAGATCGTGCGTAGCTCACATGTCAACACCAGAGGAACGATCTTTCAGAAGTCAGTTCAATTGCTAGCTTACGCTGATGACATCGGACAACCACAGCGAGACGTCAATGAGGCGTTTGTTGGCATTGAAGCGGAAGCGGCTAAAATGGGTCTGGCGGTAAATCAGGGCAAAACTAAGTTCATACGAGGATTGCCTTTTTTATTTAGGGATTAGGGAACAAAAACGAATATTAATCATCGAAAACAGCTTTATTGTTTTTCAAAATATTCCCCATTAAGATCTATACACTTTTGCATGCGTTTGAACCAATTTTCGACGCACTTTTGCTACTCTGATTGAGATATCTCCAAAACATGCATTCTGAACGCATCAACCGCTTCTTCAGGTGTCGAAAAACGTTCAACTCTCATTTTATTTTTTACGTACGGGAATAAAAAGAAGACATTCGGTGCCAAGTCACTACTATACGGCGGATGACTCATCAAATCGATGTTTTGAGTGCTCAAAAATGCAGTTGAGGCGATGTGTGAGAGCTCGCATTGTCGTGGTGAAGAGTGATCCGTCTTCGGCGGTTGGTTTTCCTGATTTCTTGGAAGACAACTGGCAAACAAATGGTTGTGTACCACTCAGGATAGACTGCTCTACGTTGTTCTAATGGTACGGTTGCGACATGACCAGTTTTTCCGAAAAAACAACCGACCATTTGCTTGGAAGTGCTTCATGAGCGAGCAACTTTGTTGGATTTGGCTTAATTTGAAACACCCATACAGTCGACTGCTGTTTACGCTCGGGCTCACACGCGTAAGTCCACGGTTCATCACCTGTCACGATGTCATAGACGTGTTTCAAAGCACCGCGATGGTATTTTTGGAGCATTTCTTTCGACCAATCGACACGAGCCTTTTATTGAGCGATTGACAAATTGTGTGGAATCCAATGCGAACAAATTATTTTTGACGGTCAAATGTTCATGCAATATTGAATGTATGCTGGTCTCACTAATGCCTAAGGTTGTCTCAATCTCACAATAGGTCACACGACGATCTTGCAATATCAGTTGGCGCACAGCATCAATGCTTTCCGGAACAACAACTGATTTTGGACGACCTTCACGAAATTCGTCTTGAAGTGTGCTACGACCTCGGTTGAATTCACCATACCATTGATAGTCACTTGTCCTTGATGGAGCTTCATCGCCAAATATTGATTTAAGTTCATCGATGCACTGTTGTTAAGTTAATCCACGTCGAAAGTTGTAAAAAATAATCGCACGAAAATTTTCACGATTTAATTCCTTATATTGGGCGAGATGAATCTTTTAAGTTACTGTGAATAAATAAATAGTGCTTGTGAATAAATAAATAGCGCTTGTATGTCAAAACGTTCTGAGTACGTATAAACTCAAAATGTCAAAGTTTTCGATAGAGCTGGCAGTTGCCAGATTGCAACACTAGGGTTGCCCAATCCCGAAATATAAAAGGCAACCTTCGTATGATATCTACCAACTTTTTGCACGTTTCAGACTGAGTAGAATGCCATATAATCGTCAATAACCGATCGTCGGAATGATTGCGATTGGCAGTTTTGAGAGTACATGCAGCAACAAAAATGATATTGTGTTGTCAATATCGTAATATATTCAGTTGTATAGCCTTTGCCTTGAAAAACTGCCCGTAATCGTGTTGGGATTTTATTTACTAAGTTTTTGCACGTTTCAGGCTGAATTGAATGTTATGCGTTTCCTAAAGTTGCTCAATAACATTAAAGCCTGAACTCTGTGCACGTGTCTGTAAAAATTTTGGGCAGTTGTGGATAAACAAGAGTTTTGCTACTTGTGACACGTGTATGATGACGATGACGATGGAGAACTCTCGCTGCTCCGTCAAGGTCGGTAACGAACTTACCGAGACCTTAAATGTCGAAAAAGGTTTCAAACAAGGTGACGTACTGTCATGTGGCTTCTCCAACATGCGCGTAGCTCACATGTCAATACCAGAGGTACGATCTTCCAGAAGTCAGTTCAATTGCTAGCTTACGCTGATGACATTGACGTGATTGGACGAACACAGCGAGCCGTCAATGAGGCGTTTGCTGGCATTGAAGCGGAAGCGGCTAAAATGGGTCTGGGGGTAAATGAAGGCAAAACTAAGTACATACTGTCATCAAAGAAGGACACACAACATATACGTCTCTCCTCATCTATTTTATATAAAAAAGGAATTGAGGAGGCAGCCTAATTATTCGACAATTAACAGGAGGAGTCCCTTATCTTGTGCTCAAAATTGTTTTTGGTTAAAAATACGTAAAAAATGTATTACACAGTTCGCGCAAACCCCGTCAAATGCTGTTTATTTGAGACAAATCAAAGAGGCAATAGTATTGCTGACAAATGCCATACCTTTCCAATGAATGAGGCTAACGCTTCCAATATGCAGGTGGCGCCATCTTTTGAAAACAAACCGAATAATTTCTTTCATTTTTTCTGCTGTATACGCTTACGTTCTTCCGATTATGTCTGTTGCTATACTAGACGTGTTTGGCGTTGTTTTTCCATCGGTAAATAGTTATCTATAAAAGCAGGATCTATGTTCTCGTTCAGAAAGGACTTGCACGTGAATAACGCTTTTTTTTAAGGCAAAAATTATTCTGATATCATTTTCGTGGGCAATATTTCTCTGAACTTTAACTAGCCCAGCACCGACTGAGATATTTCAATAAGTGATGACCACTAAATATTCGAAATCTGTCATGTCCGAAATTTGTTCTTGCCGCTGCAGCGTCCGCAGTCCTTTCGTTTTGTATGCAAGAGATTCCAACAGGGACTTGACAATTTTGAATTTAATTCGTGAACGCACTCTTTAACTAACCACCAAACTGTCACTGTCGAATGATTCAGCAAACTCAATATATTTATCACAGGAAAAAATACGGACGAACAACGTTTGCAAATTATAAAATTAAATTTTGAAAGCCGCCGAGTTCATCGACCGCTGCAATTCACATTTTTTCAGCACGGTGCCCTCAAACAAATTTTCACGGACTTGAGTCTGCACACACAAAAAATAGACATTTTTTGTATGCTAGGCTTAAACTCTTTTTCCACTCTCTCCCTCCGTGCACTGCAATAAATTGCGATAATAGTTGTGCTGTGTACAAACTCCTCAGCAGCCCTTCAATATATTTTTCCCAACAGATTTCATTGCAATCCAATTCCCTCAAAGCTCCAAGAGGCATGCTCTCAATTAAAAGTGAAAAAATAAAACACTAGTATGACCCTTTACCGCGTCGTCATTGAAACGCTAATTAGAGATAATTATTTATTCAGCTCTCATCGACCAATCATGACAAGGCTGTTTTCATCAAATAAAATTTCGTCACTAAATCGATCAAAGTAGTAGAAGCGAATGGACTTCTTCGCATTTGTGTGGTGTCAAGCAGCACTTCAAAACAAAGTTGTTTTAAGAGATTACAGGAACAAAGCGATGTTTTAATTGATACATCAAACTTGGGGCGAAACTCTCAAAGCTGGGGAGATTTAATGAAAGCGAAAAATGTACTTCAAAACCGCACACACCACACTCTGATTTGAAATCGAAAATTTTTGCCGCAACCGTGAACACGGTGCTCATTCAGCGTACCATTCATCAAACGCATCTCGCTTGCGACCGCGCAAATTAACAATTTCCACAAATGACTGCTACTTACCACAAGTGCATGTGCGCCGCGGGGAGTAGAGAGAATTGAGGAGGAGGATGTGCATGCACATCATAGGATCAAATACCAGGCCACCGCAACAAGCGATTAACTCATGCCTCCCACAGCGGCGGCCCATCATCGACCGTTTCATTTATTTGCCGCAGGCGAACAAATCGACCACAAAACTCACGTAAATAATTACAAAATTCCAACAACTGTCCTAATTAAATGTCCGTCGAGGCGGACGTCATTTTTGATTTATCTTTGTCGGTCGTCACCCACTCGCTCGTTCGGTTTGGCATGGAATTTCGCAAAACCGAAATGCGACGGCGAAATTAAACTTAGATGCAGCTTCGGTCTCGCGTGTGTGTGTCCCTTGGCAGATGCAGAGTTAACTTTCCTCGGCACACAGAAAGGAATTCGATGAAAATACCCTGGAAAGCGGGAACTCTTTGTCGTCGGTTTAATAAGGCCACAATGCGTTATCCACGTTGACCTCGGAAAGTTGAAATGTTTTCTCCTAATTGCACTTCTCTCCCCCATCGCGATGGAAAGAGAAAGTGGTCACGAGTGCACTGTGCACGAATCCTGCACAAGCTTGCGTATGTCTTCATGCTTCACTCCTTTTCTGAGGTCGCTTTTCGTGCGAAAAGCTACCGGGAAGCAGGAATAGAAGGAGTTTCCATCCGTAAGCCCATGCACATGCTTCACGCGCAGCTGGGCTGAAGTAACGTTTGAAGTTGAACCCCGAGAAGACGGCGGTGGCGTGTAGGAATTGACATCGCAGCAGTTTATCCATTCGTATTTCTCATCGGAGTGGCACTCATTAATACCCTTATACACTCGCCCTAATCTCTCTCCCGCTGGGGGGTTTCACGTGGAGATCCCTCGCAGCAGGAACACAAGTGCGGTGCGCCATTTCACAGCACAGCAACGGCAGTCAACGTGTTTGTCCTGGTTTCGCTTGCAGCTTTCGCCATTCAAAGTCGAAACATAAATGCAATATGAGCACAAGTGCAAGCCACCCACCCGGGACCAGCCAACAGCCCACCGCCACTGAATATCCTTTATATTCAAATTGTGCCATTATGCATGCAGTTTATGGTCAGGACTAATGACTCTCATGGCGGGGGCGTAGAAATCAATACAGACCCAGGAGAAAGGACGCAACCTGGAGGAGAGGTTTTGTTTTAATGTTGGCGTTATGGATTTGGCAAGTATTCACGCGGCGGCAATCTGCGCTGCACTTGAAAGTTCAGGTGCGGTCAGAGTGAATTAATGAGACTTGCTGCAGGCGTTTTCTAGGGTTCACAACCTTCGAGTGGTTGAAAAGGATACAATTTGTCTGGAAGGGTACACTCTAGCAGAATGCAGTCGTTGTTTTGTTTTGCCTATCGAACTTATGTCATCTGTGAAATGAGATCGGAAAGGAATTTGAATTGTCTTGCCGTGAACTCGTACACTTTTAAGTCACGATAAAAGGGGTTTTTTTGAGAAGCAGTTGAAACACAGTAAAGGCACTCATGTGAATTTGTTTGTTGTTATGTCATTGGATGAATAAATTTAATAAAATGAATGGAGGCTTAAAACGCTCTCCTGGCGAACAGCAAAGAATCTGTAAAATTGTGGTAACAAAGCACGGCATGGTTATCTGTCGTGGTTAATAATAATGTCGTGGTTATAAATAGCTCTGTTAAAAGTGGAGGAACACATTAATTTGATTTTTAGAAGCAGAAGTTGCCTGGAATATCTGCTGCTCTAAAATAGAATCGGACAAAGGACGGAATCAGTTTTTATTTGACATTGTACTCTATTCAAGTTCAAAAATTAGCTATCACGGATTTTTTTAAGATATGTATGGTTTTGAAATTATTGAGGTTCGCGACTTCACTCTAGATAAAAATTTTGGACTAGTCAAAAACTACAAAATCTGTCAAACGGCATATCCACCGTATTCTAAAGGGAATTATTTGGTTAATTTTTAAAAGATGGCGCCACCTGCTAGACGTGGCTGATCTTGGAAATGATTACCTTCTTCATTGGAAAGGTGTGACATTTGTCAGCAATGATTTGTGTGCATAAGCGTCTGATGAAGACAACTACATGGTTTTGTGCTTCTTCGAAGATGTTCGGAGTTGTCTCAAATATTAGCATTTGCAGGAAATGTTAATTTTCCTTATTATCTGGATGAAAAGTGCATCTGAGGCCAATCTAACGCTTGTGGAAGCTTATGATGCATATGCCCCAACCAATTCAGAAGAGACTGGATTCAACGCTTCAAAAGTGGTGATTTAGCGTCAAAGACGAAGACGAGAAAAAGTTTAAAAGTTTAAAGATGCTGGGTTGAAGGCTTTACTGGGTCAAGATCCAAGCCAATGGCAAATTGAACTCGCGGAATCGTTGGTGATTAGAGCTAAAGCTAGGAAAAGAAGAAACCAAAAGATATCCCAACTGACATGACACACACACACGATTTAGTTCTTTAATAATAATAATTGTTGGCGCTACAGTTCACACGGGGACCAGGGCCTAGCTTGTTCATCAACTACTCGTGTTGTGCGCGCTACTGTTCTCTCACGAGTAGAAGGGGCCTACAGATTTTTTCCGACTCCGAACGGCGAAATTTGACAGCTTTCTTAGACAGTTATTACTCTTTGAGTATTGTCAGCAGCTCGAAAGAGGTAGTGCCGTGTAAAATTCAAAAAATCGCTGTTGAGCTGGGAGTCGAACCTGGACCCTACGGCGTGTGAGTGTCGCACTCTGCCCACTACGCCACGGCGATGCAGGTTTTTATATACACATTTTTGACAAGTAGACATTGCAAGTCTTGCCCCTTTTTATTTATATTAATAAGTCCTGGGACTGACATATAAGAGGCACCACTAACAAAAAATCTATTTTGTTTTTAGGATGTACAATCCAGAAACCATTGAGGAAGGAGATGGTCAACTGAACAGCTGATCAAACAGTTGATTTCCCCTTTGTCTATCGACCGTTTGACTGTTATTTACGTGTTCTTGTAGAAAAAAACCTAATTTCTGAAAGTTATTTACGTAACTTCGAAAATTGTCTCATTTTACTCACACATCTTTACGTTTCCCCTCCAAAATCGGCAAGATGGTGGCTAATACGTCAATTTTTGCCCTCAATAGTGTCAAACACTCGGAAATTGTCCACTGTTCGTGAATTCGTTAGCCATTTTGTGTACATTCAACACAACCCGTTCGGAAAATCTACTGCAAATTGTTTCACAAGTTAGTGTAACCGAAACTTTAAATAGGATTTATTTCTAATAAAGGGATAATTTAGTAGCATATATATTTATAATAACTTATAAAATATGTAGAAAACCAGGAGAGTAACGCGTGCTGAAAAGTCGCACATGTGGAAAAGACTTGTTATCAATTGATATTCCGAGTTACGCGTATTATAATTTAAATAAATATTTTATGTTACATATTATTGCTACAAAATGTTATTTTTATTATACAAATGGCATCAATTCAATATGAAATGTGTTGTAATCAATAAAAACAATGAAACCTAACACAAAAACAAATATTTAACATGTTTCTTGCAATGAAAATAACAACAAAAAAATAAAACGAATCTATTTTACGAAACATATTTGTTTAATTTAAGTCAGAATGAAGATATATGACAATTGCGATACATTAAATATACTTAAAACAATTAAGTTAGTTTGATATGAAAATATATTTACAAATTTAAGTTACCGTTTGAGTATTTTTCGAGGCAATAAGAACAAAAATAATATTAGACATAATATGCAGTATGTCAAGAATGATTTTTCACATTGAAAATATATGAAAACGTTCAACTTTATCACACATTTTTATTTCAAATTATTTTTTTTTTTGTTTTTGATTCATTACAATTAAATATAGTTTATACATTATACAAAAGAAAAAAAACCAACAAATTCCTTGAAAAATGAAAGTACCCACAACAAAAACAAAAACAACTAATTTTTTTTTCGTGTCAAGAAACTCTTTTCACAAATCATTTCTGCAGATGTCCTTCGCTTCTTGCATACGTGTAGGCGTGAAATGACCAACGGTACTTTACTGTTTTATGATTTGAGTTGTTATTCCTTGCGATTTTGCAATTCATTTAGTGATAAATTGTCATTGTTCATGCATATTTAGCTTGTAATTTCATTGGAAAAAATGCCAGGTAAACGTTTGTCATTTGAAGTGATTCAGCTGATTTATTACAATTACAAATTGGGAAAAAAGTACAGGAACTGTCGAAAATGTTTTCAGTAACACGTAGAACAATTTATAATGTGATAAATCGTGCTGAAAATGAAGGCAGATTGGAGCTAAAGCGCGGCGGCGGCCCTGTGCCAAAAATAAACAAACGTGTTGAGCGCATAATGCTTAGAAAAATTAATAAGAATCCTCAAATTTCGACCAGAAAACTAGCGAAGGAGTTATTGGAAGAATGTGATGTTGTTGTATCACATGAAACTGTTCGGCAGACTTTAATAAAAACCAAATACTCATCAAGGGTAGCACGGAAAAAACCATTACTTTCTACAGTAAATATAGAAAAGCGTTATTCCTTCGCCTTACATTATATTTCGCAACCGGTCGACTACTGGGACGACGTCATATTCCGTGATGAGGTCAAAGTGATGTTGTATTACAACGATGGGCCGACTAGAGTATGGCGAAAGCCTCTAACATCGCTAGAGAGTCGTAACATTATTCCCACAGTCAAATTCGATTATGGTTTGGGGGTGCATATCAAGGAGTTGGAGAATCAGCATTTATAGAGACCACCATAGATGCGGGAAAATATTTAAACATTCTAAGGTGTCATTTGCTAAACAATGCAAGAAAATTTGGATTCATTAGAGACAACAAACCACTATTCAAATTTTACCAGGATAGCGATCCGAAACATAAGTCCCAAATGGCGCAATTATGTTATTATCATCGATACACCTCTTTAAAGTCCAGACCTTAACCCTATTGAAAATTTTGTGGGTTCATTTGAAAAGAAATGTCACTAAACGACAACCAACAAATAAAGTAGCACTCAATACCGCAATATTGGAAGATTGGCAAAAAATACCAACCAATTACGATCTACAGAAATTGATTCATTCGATGAAAAACCGATTACAATGTGTGATAAACTCAAAAGGAACTCATACAAAATACTAAAATTTATAATAATGCATTCCCATTTGTTGCAATTATTGTTATTGTTAACGTAAGCGTACATTTTATGATTTGTGAAAGGAGTTTTTTGACACGAAAAAAAATTGAGTTGTATTTGTTTTTGTTATGGTTTCTTTCATTTTTCAAGGAATTTGTTGGTTTGTTTTCTTTTGTATAATGTATAAACTATATGTTATTGTAATGAATCAAAAAAAATAATTTGAATTAAAAATGTGTGATTTATCAGGTAATAAAGTTGAACTTTTTCATTTATTTTCAATGTGAAAAGTCATTCTCGACATACTGTATATTAGCAATAGTTACAAAATTGATACACATGTACAGAAAACGAGTTCAAGTATTTAAAATCAGTAGCAGTTTTTTGTAATGTTTATTAGTTCATAAGAACTATGTAGTAAACTTTTGCGTTCAACTAAGTTTATGTCCTCATTTTGTTCTTGAGTTAATAAAGTTTTAAGAATATTGCTTTTCTGATGCAACTACTGCCTTACAAATATAATTTCTGAACGCGGCTGTCGGCAACCATTACTTTGTGGTGGAAAAAACTATTCCCTCTCTCCTTTAATTGTCTGATTTGTATGAAATTTCCTTCTTACAGTTTGAAGAGTGAGGAGATCCACCGTTCAGGCAGCTCACACGTATTCTCATTTAAAAACAAAATAAAATCCTGTCTGTAAAACAGCTGTTCAGGAGGGGAAATGTTATAAGATACGCTGTCAAAATGAATTCAAAGACGGGAGACGAGGTAGTTGACTGCCTCCCTATTGGTCTCTGGTTTATAGGAATTACAAACGTTCAAATGATACCTGTCAAATTTTTATGACAATCTGATTACTAGGTTACAAGTTTCAAGTGACACTACTTTTGCGATTTTTAAACAAATGGAGAAAACTGAATTTCGTGTGTTAATTAAACATTACAGTTTGATGGAAAAAAAAAAGCTAGTGTAAGCTCAGCAATGGCTTGAAAAGTGATACGGGGACTCCGATCCATTAAATACAACTGTTTGTCGGTGGTATGCTGACTTTAAACGTGGCCGTACTGCTGCCAACGATGCTAAACGCTCTGGAAGGCCAAGTGAGGTGTTTACAAATACAGTGAACCAAAAATAAAACTGGGACACTTGTAATAATAATTGTTGGCGATATAGTCCAAAGGGGGACCAGGGCCTAGCTTGCTCATCAACTATTCGTGTTGTGCGCGCTACTGTTCTCCCTCGAGCAGAAGGGACCTACAGTTTTTTGCCGACTCCGAACGGCGAAGTTTGAGAAGCTTTCTTAGACAGTTATAAGTCTTTGAGTGTTATCAGCAGCTCGAAAGAGGTGGTGCCGTGAAAAATTCGAAAAATTGGTGTTAAACTGGGAGTCGAACCTAGACCCTTCGGCGTGTGAACGTCGTACTCTACCCACTACGCCACGGTGACCACAAAACTGGGACACTTATTAACTTCAAATTCAGCTTGAAATATCTCAGCCATTTTGTAATATATTAAAACGAAATAAATTGCTTATGAAACTGCAGTTAAATACGGTTTCGGTAATTCAAACATATTTATGGTTAATTTTTTAATTTTACCAACTAAAGGTTTAAATCAAAAATAATGCAAATTCATCGGCCAAAAAAAAAAACAGGGAAACAACAACATATTGATGATTCTGAAGCCTGTGTGTAACTGTTTCGCAGAATAAACACTACTTTTTGTGTCGGTATGTCCCAATGAATGAAACATGGATTCACCATTACACTCCAGAGTCAAATCGGCAGTCAGTGTAGTGGACAGCAGCCGGTGAACCACGTATAAAGCGTCCAAGAACACAAAGGTCTTGTATTTTAGGATGCGAACGGAATTTTATTCATCGACTATCTTGAAAAAGTCAAAAAGATCAACAGCGAGTACTACATGGCAATATTGGTTGATTTGAAGGAAGAAAGTGAAAAAACACGACCTCATTTGAAGAAGTAGAAAATTCTCTTCCACCAAGACAATGCACCGTGTCACAAGTCGCTGGGTACCATGGTCAAATTGCACGAATCGGGCTTTGAATTGCTTCCGCACCCACCGTATTCTCCAAATCTGACCCCCAGCGACTTCTACCTCTATTCAGATCAAAAAAGATGCTCGTTGGAAAAAATAAGGGTCGACTGAGAAGGTGATCACCGGAACTGAACTCCATTTTGAGGTCAAAGACAAATCGTTCTAATATTAAAATAGTATCGGATGGTTAGAGCGGCGTTGGACTGATCACTTCACTCTTGAATAAAGTCGAATTATGTCTAGAAAATGTGTTTTGATTGCATTGTCCCGCGAATAATTGCGATAAGTGATGCCATCTTCTTTACATTTCCACCCAACTCGTCCACGTTATGCGACGAGAGAATTGCGAACTCCTCTGGGCGCCCACCATGTGCCACTCTCCCTACAATTGTCGTCACTGGGGAGAACTACTAGTTCCTATTTCCGAACTAGCAGTTTTTTCCTTCCTATTTCACATTTCCGAACTAGTAGTTCTTCCAAACTAATTCTTTAAAGGAACGAAGATTGCCTGCGAATTGATCCAACGCGGACTAGGTTATCATCTCCAGAGTAAACCTTCTTTACACGTCGCAGCGCCCATTGAGTGAGTGGGACACGCTCATCCCGAAGCACAACCAAGTCAATAATAATAATTGTATGGCGCGACAGTCCACAAGGAGACCAGGGCCTAGCTTTTTCATCAACTGCTCGTGTTGTGCGTGCTATTGTTCTCGTACGAGTAGAAGGGACCTACAGTTTTTTGCTGACTCCGAACGGCGAAGTTTGAAAAGCTTTCTTAGACAGTTTTTAGTCTTTGAGTGTTGTCAGCAGCTCGAACGAGGTGGTGCCAAAATTCGAGGTGTTCAGCCGGGAATCGAACCCAGACCTTCGGCGTGTAAGCGTCGCACTCTACCCACTACGCCACGGCGGCCACGCAACTAAGTCACCAACCTTTATATTTTCTATTGCTTTTCGCCATTTGGGCCCAACTTGTAAGCGCTGTTGCTGCCATTTGTTGTAGCTGCCTCCTCCTGATCAGCCCACCGGTCTTGACGTCTAATAGACTCCGTTCAAGAATGTTAGTTAGCGGCCGGCCCACTTGAAAGTGTTCAGGAGTAAGAGGAACTACATCTATGGGGTCGTTTGACAAGCTGGAAGTCGATCTCAAATAAAGTACTGCTTCTACTTGCATATCTTCAAAATGCAAAAATGCATCTGGTTATTAAACAAAATAATAGCACCACGTCATACTGATGCGTTTTCGAAGTGCACACCAGACTTTCTTTTTTTTGTTTTTGTTTTAAACCTGTAGATACAAGGGTTGCCTTTTATATTTCGGGATTAGAGAACAAAAACAAATATTAATCATCGAAAACAGCTTTATTGGTCTTCAAAATATTCCCCATTAAGATCTGTATACACTTTTGCATGCGTTTGAACCAATTTTCGACGCACTTTTGCTACTCTGATTGAGGTATCTCCAAAACATGCATTCTGAACGCATCAACCACTTCTTCAGGTGTCGAAAAACGTTGACCTCTCATTTTATTTTTTACGTACGGGAATAAAAAGGAGTTATTCGGTTCCAATTCAGGAGTATACGGCGGATGACTGAGAGAGTGCTCAAAAATGCAATTGTTTGAGCCGATGTGTGAGAGCTCGCATTGTCGTGGTGAAGAGTGATCCGTCTTCGACAGTTGGTTTTCCTGATTTCGTGGAAGACAACTGGCAAACAAATGGTTGTGTACCACTCAGAATTGACTGTTCTGCCTTGTTCTAGTGGAACAGTTGCGACATGTCCAGTTTTTCCGAAAACCAGGCGACCATTTGCTTGGGAATGCTTCGTTCGCGAGCAACTTTTGTTGGATTTGGCTCAATTTGAAACACCCATACAATCGACTGCTGTTTACTTTCTGGCTCATACGCGTAAATCCAAGATTCATCACCTGTCACGATGCCATAGACGTGTTTCGAAGCACCGCGATCGTATTTTTGGAGCATTTCTTTCGACCAATCGACACGAGCCTTCTTTTGAGCGATTGACAAATTGTGTGGAATCCAAAGCGAACAAATTATTTTTGACGGTCAAATGTTCATGCAATATTGAATGTATGATGGTCCCACTAATGCCTAAGGTTGTCTCAATCTCACGATTGGTCACATGACGGTCTTGCAATATCAGTTGGCGCACAGCATCAATGGTTTCCGGAACAAGAACTGATTTTGGACGACCTTCACGAAATTCGTCTTGGAGTGAACTACGACCTCAGTTGAATTCACCATACCATCGACACAAACACTGGTCCTTGATGGAGCTTCATCGCCAAATATTGATTTAAGTTCAGCGATGCACTGTTGTTAAGTTAATCCACGTCGAAAGTTGTAAAAATTAATCGCACGAAAATTTTCACGATTTAGTTCCATGTCTTGGGCGAGATGGATCTTTTAACTTACTATAAACAACACAAATAGCGCTCGTATGTCAAAACGTTCTGAGTACGTATAACCTCAAATATGTCAAACTTTACGATAGAGCTGGCAGTTCCCAGTTTGCAACACTAGGGTTGCCCCATCTCGAAATATAAAAGGCAACCTTCGTTATAATATAAATTTCCTCAAAAGCCAATGTTGCCTCACCAATCGTACGCTTGAGATGGTGCTTCATGCCATTGACGCCAGCCTTCTGCCTCGGATATACTTTTGATTGGAAGATCTTCGCCCTCTTCCTACATTGGAATTGACTCAGAATCCAATTTTCGTTTAGTTAGAGAAATTTGGGTTTATTCAAACGATCAAGGAAATTGTGTACCGTATGATTTGGTACCGAGAAATGTCGAAAGGCGATTTTTCACCTCGGAACTGAGATTTTCTCACTGGATTTTCACTGAAGATGAAAGGTGAATAAACTACGATAACCCTAATAAGAAGTAATACATGGTGAACCCGTTCCATCATTGTCTACATCGACGCCACGTTTCAAAGATCATGCATATGGTGGGACCAGACTGGTGTGGTGTATTCTGAATTCCTAAAACCAGGCGAAACCATTGACTAGCAACGTAATCGACCACAACCAATGTGATTGATTGATAAAAATGTTCAACTAGTTTTTCACAACTAGTTTTAAACATTTTTGTCTAGTATGTAAGTTTGATATGAGTTATTGAATACAAATGAATTGAAAAAAAAAAAAAATAACCAATGTGATTGAGCGGTGAAATGCATGAAAAACGGCCACAAATGTTTGAAAGGTTGGACAAGTTGATTTTATCATGAGAACACAAATCGACATAAAGGATGCTTTCAACATGATGGCAAGTGCAACGCGGCCAGAGAACAAGGCGCAGAAGAACCATTGGTGTTTTGGACAAAAGCAATGCCAATGAATAGGACTATAATCGCGGAGACGGATTTGACAAGTTTGTAATGTCGGGGATAAACGAAGGCTGCCCCAAAGGTGGGGTCCTGTCACCTCTCCTATGGTGGATGTTGGTCGACTCTCTGCTTTTCGCCTTGAATAGATCTAACATTTACGGCCAGATTCATTCGCATGATGTAGCCGTGCTAGTTACCGGACCATGCCTTGCTGCTGTTTTTGCAAGAGGGCAGGCAATGACTGTTGTACTAGGAATGGGCTTTCGGTCAACTCTCCTAACACCGAGGTTGCTCTCTTTACGAGAAGGAGGAATCTGACTAGCCTGACTAAACTAGCACTTAAAGGTGTCATTCCACTTTCCAATGAAGCCAAATATTTAGGTGTTAGACTGGATAAAAAAAAAAATTCGACCAACTACGCCGTTCGGAGTCGGCAATAAACTGAGAGTCTGTGTGTGGTCTGACGTTGTCCTGGTTGAACACTACACCCTTCCTGTTGGTCAATTCTGGACGCTTCTGGTCGATCGCCTGCTCCAAGCGGTCCAGTTGTTCGCAGTAGCTGATAGAATTAAGCGTCTGGCCATATGGGAGCAGCTCATAGTGGATGATTTCCTTCCAACTCCACCAAACACACATCAAAACCTTTCTGGCCGTCAACCCCGGCTTGGACACTGTTTGGAACGATTCTTAGGCCTTCAAACACGACCAGTTTCACTTGATATTGTTGTATGTCATCCATTTTTCATCGCCAGTCACCATCCGCTTCAAAAATGGGTCGAGTTCGTTCCGTTTCAGCAGCATATCGCAGGCGTTGATTAGGTCCAGAAATTTTTTTTGCGCCAAATCATGCGGCACCCACACATCAAACATTTTTTTTATGTCCAGCCTTCTGCAGAGGGTTTAAAATGGTTTGGTGACTAACGACCATCTCCTGGGCGATGGCACGGTCTAACTCGATGATTTCCATGGTTCGATCGGTATTCGTCGTCACAGGTCTTCCGCCGGCTGGCTTATCCACGGTGTCGTTTTCACCGGCTCTGAATTGTCGAAACCATTCCTTCGCGGTTCGAAGTGATAGAGTACCATTCCCAAAAACACCATTAATCTCGCGGAACGTTTCTCTAGAGGATTTGAATTTGAAGAAGGAAAACTTTAAAAACGCGCGAATTTCGGCGTTACTGAACTCCATGAACTCCATACACGTCTATAACTGTTGAGCGCAATATCCAAACTAATCATGCATAGCGTCGTTTTTTAGATTATTTCAAGATCTTCCAAAAGAAGTATAGTATTGCGAGATACGAGCTCTGTATCGCTTTGTACATAGCCTGAAATTTCAAAAGACAAAAAGGCGGAAGATATTTGACAAACTTATGAGACAAAATCCTCCGGAGCGTTCTCAATCTTCTGGCATTGTAATGGAGTTTTTGGCAAAACCTGAGGCCTATCACCAAAAATTGCTTAGGATGGACGATAAGACGTCTTCTCTCACATGAATCAGTCGCTTGGTGGAACAAGCTTTCCAGCAAATACATGACTGCGGCTTTCACTAAGCTCAAAGAACAGTATGTCTCGGCTGCACAGGGGCTTTCTTTAGCACGCTTGGCTCTGCTCTTAATGCACTGCTCAATCTGCTTCCCCTTGACATTTACATCATGGGATGCACAATCAAGGCTATATCTCGACTAAAAAAGAATGGTCTTATGTTCGACTCGCGTTGAAGCTTTTATGACCTCGCACACCGCATCTCATGTAACACTAGCCTCATGGACATGCCTTCTGATGCGAAGTCACCAATAATACAGCTGCGACGCTTATACAAAGTCGACTTTCCCGTCCGTGAAAATCCAACTACAATCCTTTCCCGGTTCAGCTGCCGTCCAGAGCCAGTCCAGGACACGACACTAAGGCCCCAGCTCCAGAACCCTACGTCCTCATGGAACCGTCCCGGACTGCCTCTAGACGGAAACTGACCCGGGAAAGTAATGTAGTCGGATTTTCACGGACGGCTCCATGAGGACGGAGGGTTCTGGAGCTGGGGCCTTCGTGAAGGACGACAACATCAGACTTTACGCCCCCTTAGGCAATTTTGCGTCGGTCTTCCAGGCGGAAAACTTTGCGATCCTAATGGCCACCAATTATATTGTGAAGAAAAGATGTAAGGGACGAAGTATTTGTGACTGTAGCGATAGTCAAGCTGTGCTTAAGACCGTGCTCAACCCTTTGACCAATTCACAGATAGTCCAAGAGTGCTAATCTTTCCTTAATTTGGTCGACAGACTGTATTCGCAAAGACTTGTCAGGGCCCCGGGACATCACATGATCACGGGAAACAAGGTTGTCGATGAACTAGCTAGGCAAGGTTCAAAAGAGGAATTCGCAGGTTTCGAACCCACCTAGGGACTACCTGCTTCCTTGGTCAGGGCCTCCGTTGACGGTTGCTTCTCCCTACAAAACAACTAGAGGTGGCATGACTGTCCAGGTTGCAGGTTGACCAAGTGCATGCTCCCGAACGTTTGTAAGTAATCCGCGAATTTTCTGCTATCTTTAGACTGAAATGAGTGTAGTCGAAGTTTCAGGTACTAATGGGACACTTCACCTTCGCTGAGCACCTAAGTCGGCTTGGGCTTAGTGATGGCACTCTTTGCGACGCCTGTGGAAAAGGTGAAGACACTTCAGAGCACTTTCCTCTGTCAGTGCCCTCCTTTGCTCGTATCAGGTGGCGGCTTTTTGTGGCTGACTGAAAACCTTACCCCTTTATCACAGAAGTGCCTTCTGGTCTTTCTTGGGAAACCCAAGAAAACAGATTAAATGAAGACTGCTACCTGGCAGTACAATGGATCAGTCTTTGAGTCTGAGCACTACAGTGCAGGGTTTACCGACCTCCTACAAGAAAATTAAATTATGGCAATGCGTCACTGACGGAAAACGCAGTAAATAAGGTCTTACCCCACTCGCCGTATTCTCTAGACCATGCTCCTTCCGACTGCTGGCTATTTCGACAGTTGCAATTCGAGTAGTCACCAGTTCGGGTTTGTTGAAGAAATTGAAAAATGGCCCATTGATTGAATTGACGCCAGATGTAGGCGCTGCTGAAAGATAAGCCACTAAGTGACGTTTTTTTTTCATAAGACAAGCAATTCGAAAATGGTTCGATTTAATTCACATACGTTGAATCCGTCAGTGGCCCCCGTGGCGTAGTGTGCGACGCCCACACGTTGAAGGGTCTAGGTTCGATTCGCGGCTGAACACCTCGAATTTTTCACAGCACCACCTCTGACAACACTTAAAGAGTAATAACTGTCGAAGAGAGTTTCTCACACTTCGCCGTTCGGAGTCGGCAAAAATCTGTCGGTCCCTTCTACTCGTGGAAGAACAATAGCGCGCACAACAAGAGTAGTTGATGACCAAGCTAGGCCTTGGTACCCCCGTGGACTGTCACGCCAACAATGATTATTATTTAAGTTGCATCCGTCAGGTATTGTGTTGAATAAAGAAGAAGAGAGAATCTTGTGGAAAACTCGTTAAGAGAGCAGACGAAACCTTGAAATCATACTTCCACACTTGCATTATTTGAATCCGAACAATTAAATACCTCAAAGTATTTGTCGTCCATCGCGATACTCTTGTTCTATCCAGGATAGACTTACGTGAGGCCTAAAATACAAGCTTCAGCGTTGGATTTAATCCCAAACAGAATGAAACTCAGCTTTCCGTACGGCCATCAAATCTGTCCATCATTTCCTCCTTCAAAGGTCTCACTTCGTCTAATGCAATCAGTTTTTGAATAAAATTTTTTGTTGAAAACTTAAAATCATTTTACAAAACTCTAAATATCAGTAAGAGGAGTGTAAAACTTAAACCTTGAAACTTCAGAAATACCAGTGATAAGTGTAGTAACTTAAAATATACAAATAAATGACCCTGATGCATATAAGAGTGACGGCCGGTCACACTTCTGGATTCATTTCGATTAGATGTTGGCTGTCGTTTACTGATTGCCGCTTCCCTTCGAGTGTAGCAAATCAGTCTCTTACTCACAAGGTCTTAAATATGAAAAGTAGAAACAATGAGGGAAGAAGGACTATCCCATCCAGAACACCTTTTGAACTCCGATAATGAAGGGCAGGCAATCTTCAGAAGTGACGCTTATCAAAACGCACTGCCAAACTTCCATAAACAGCAACCGATTCTGTCCGTTATTCATTACGAGTCCCTCCAAAGTTGTTACTTCTTATGCATTCTGTCGAAAACTTTGCCCAGTTTGGCGAGAGTACACATAAGAAGTGCCCCAAACAACGCAGACTTCTGCTGCTTTGACATAGTTACTGATTTCAAATTCTCTGCAAAACTAAATTCGTCAGTGAACGGCATCCATCTATACCATGCGCCAAAAAAATTCGATTTCTTTCGACAGAAGTGTAAATTTCGTCGATCAATGACCCGAAGACTTGCGTCCCGCAATCGAATAAATGCAATTTCCCTGTTGAGTAAACACCATTTTTTCATAAGTCTCCGCGCCTCCTTTAATCAAACAGAAAATGGATCTAGTTGGGACACTTCCGAGCAATTGCTTGCCACGTGGACCGCGTGTGCAAACACAGTCATCTGCCTCCACCGCAACTCATCCGGTGGAATGACCTAATAAAGTCGACGTAATCAGTTTGACTTGGCTGTGTAGCTCTTCTACACCAGTGGAGGAGCGATTTATCAAATAATTGCATCAGGTGCCCTTTTCTTGACGGTGATCCATCAATTTCGCCCCCGAAAAACTCACACATTCCACACTCTATCCATCCTTTGGACACGTTCAACTTTAAGCTCAATCGGCTTCCAAAGTGGAAAGCTTCTGATTGAAGCGATTGAGATTTCAACCGCCCTGTGGACGGGGAGGAAAAGCTGCAAAAAGTCGTATATTGATGGCAGCTGACAACAACTTCCACGGAACATCCATCAAATCAGTTTCGCGCAACATGTGCTCAGCGGCGGTGGTCGTGATTTAGGGGTGCGAACGGCGAAATTATAAAACGGGCGCACAACGTGAAGCAACTTCTAGTCGTAGGTGTGTGTGAGTGAAGGAAACGATGTCAGCAGAGGGTTGCTGACTGAAAGTACATTGCCACGTCGGGAATCTGGAATAAATCACTGAAGAGCAGTGAATAATACACCACCCAACACCAGCCGCGTTCAACCACAGAGGGGCATCACTAGGCGGATGACGCAACAATGATACTGCCAATGCGAGTGAGTAACCGATTGTGTGAGTGTGCAAACCACTTATTCCCCTCAACCAGCCCAGCCTCTTCCCAGACCTCCTTCGCTGCCTCTTTGGCTTTATTTGCTTTCTCCACTCGTTCGTCAATCAAAGGAAAGTCGAACACTGGAATGGAGGCAAATGGACGGAAATTAATGATCGACTGTGTGGGGGTGGCCGGATGATGGGGTATCGCGGCTCTGATTTTCTCATCCCCCTTCCGCCGGCATTAATGAGGCACATTTTGTAAAGACGGATTTAAGGGCATCGCCACTCGCTATTATGCAAGCCCGAACGTTTATGTGCGAGTGAGAGGTTTGAGGACTGATACAGAGTTGGGGGAAAACATTCAATACGAAACGTGTAATCCTTGAGTGGGATTTCGTCCCACCCTTCATGACGGTGGCTGTTGTTCGGGCGGCGGATTAAGCGCAACAAGGGCACTGGTAGGAATTTACGCTTGATATGTGAGCAGAAAAGATGGGATTCCGGCGAAAAGAACAAAAATCCGCTGCCGCGACTGATGCCGCCACTGTTCGTTGCAATGGTTCGGCTGCAAAAATTCCATGTGAGGATGCCAAAGATTCGGGATGTACGTATTTCAATTCGTGCGCCAAAATGTGAAATGTGAACAATTTCTGCGTTCACTTCTTTCCTTTGTTTTGTTGTTGTTTTTTGGCGGAATTCCTTTTTTTTCGCATCACATCGCCCTGCTGGGCGCATTATTGAGTTCTTGAAATGTCGGCGTTTTACAACCGAAAGGCTTTATTTGTTTCGCATCGGCAGGGTGGATGCTTGCCCCAAATGTTATCTGGAAAATCGACAACTTTATCATAGGATTAGTAGGAAATGCACGATTACATGGCCTTTCATTGAATTTGTGAACGAGTTTTGCAAAGAGGAAGACAAAAGAGCACTCATTAGTGGTGGCTACTTTTGACATAGAGTGGACTTTCAAATTAAGTCAAATTTTCAAATTCATTTGGGGGAATTTAATTTTATTACTCGCAAAAATTTTAGGAAGGATCCGAACTAATGTAGAAGCGAAAATCACTGAGGGCTCTGTAGGAATGATAAGAAATGCCTTAATATATGATAATTCGGAACAAAATCGGGGGCGGAAGCGCAAACCACCTTCCACAACTGACAGTCGAATAGTTCGGTGCGTCGAAAGAACTCCGTTTTTAACATGGAAACAGATTGAAACAGAATTCGACTTAAGAATCGATGCTTCAATAATCAGAAGAATAGAATGTAACTTTAAAGCTTCCTACCCTAAAGTGTCTTCTACCTAAAAACATATCAAGGAGGAAACACAAAACAACGGGTAGCTTAAAAAATGGTGAAACACACTGTGGTCGGAAGAGACAAAAGTTAATTTATTTGGACCTTCTTCTTGTGTCGCTTCAGTCCGGGGTGGACCTGGACGTCAATCAACATGTCTCTCCAGCCATCACGATCTTTCGCCAGCACGATCTTTTGCCAGCACGATCTTTCGCCGGAACGATTTTTCGCCAGCTGTCCCCAGTTCTGCACTCCAAGTTGGTTGAGGTCCTCCTCCAATTGTGTGGGCGTTTTTAGCCTAGGCTGTTCTCTGTTGCGTTGTCCCAATGGCTCAGATTCGAAGACTTTTCGGGGCGGAGCAGTGGTGCCCATGCTCTCTACATAGTCTAGCTATCTTAAGCGTTGTATCCGAAGACGCTTTACTAGCCGCATGTCGCTGTACAGCCCATTGAGTTCGTCGTTAAATCTTCTCCTCCAGATGCAATCAAAGCAAACAGGACCAGAAATCACACGCAAAACTTTTCTCTCGAACAGACTAAGGTCTCCCTCATCCGCTTTAGTAACGCTTCATAAAGTGGGATGATCAAGCTGTTATAGAAATCAACCTTAGTCCTTCGAGAGTGGGCTTTATTACTCAATTGCCTCTTGAGCCCAAAGAAACAGCGATTGGCAAGAGTGATTCTGCGTTTGATTTCGGAACTGGTGTTGTTGTCCCTATTCAATACGGAGCCGAGGTAAAAGAAGTCCTCAACTACCTCGAAGTTTCTGCTGCCTGATGTGATGCTCTGTCCGAGACATAGATGTTGTGTGTCCTTTCTTGATGACACCATAATCTTTATTTTGCCTTCATTTACCGCCAGACCCATTTTAGCCGCTTCCGCTTGAATACCAGCAAACGCCTAATTGACGGCTCGCTATGTTCGTCCAATCACGTCAATGTCATCAGTGTAAGCTAGCAATTAAACTGACTTCTGGAAGATCGTGCCTCTGATGTTGACTTGTGAGTTATGCACGATCTTCTCGAGGATGATGTTAAAGAAGTCACATGACAGTGTGTCGCCTTCTCTCAAACCTTTTCATTAAAGGCCTCGGTGAGTTCATTACCGACCTTGACGGAGAGCGAGGGTTCTCCATTGTCATCCTACACAATTAGACGAGTTTGGTAGGAATGGCGAAACTAGGCATGGCACTGTATAGCTCGTCTTTATGCACACTGTCATATGCGGTCTTAAAATTGACGAAACGGTTGTGAGTTTCGATATGGACATCTTGGGTGTTTTCCAGGATCTGCCGTAAAGTGTGTATAAAATAGACCATAGACGAGATGATAGTGGCTGGATTACGATATGTGATGCAAATTATCGAGATATCGGTTTGGTGTATCGTCATGGCGATAGTCGTTTGAAAAGTTACAAGATTGCAGCCCTGGTTTATCGTTGACTTCTCTGGGCTGAAACCATACTTATAGGGACCTATCAGGTCGTGTGCAAAAGGATTCAGACGCTCACACAATACGGCAGACAGGATCTTGTATGCGATGTTAAGAAGAGTGATACCTCAGTAATTGGCGCAGTCAAAGGATCTCCTTTCTTATGGACCGACCAAACGACGCTGAGATTCCGATCATCGGGCTTTATTTGGACCGAGTACATCATCATCGTTTATGTGGACAGGGTACATCAAAAAAGTATTTCAGAAGGCCACCTGGAATGCAATTTGCATCTCGGTTCACTGTTAAAATCGCGAAACATGTTGGCGGGAACATCATCGTCTGGGAATGCTTTTCTTATTAAGGTTTTGACCCTATTCATTGGACGGTTTGACAAAGAGTAAACATGTCGAAATCCTGACAAAAGTGATGATTCCATGTGCAGACACAAACTTGCCTCTGATTTGAAATGATCGCAAGCATACTGCCAAACTAACAAAAAAGAGGCTTTCTGACAATAATGTTAGAGTTTTTGAATGGCCACCAGAGTCTCCAGCCTTAATCCCATAGCAAATCAGAAATAGAGCAGAACTATGGGAAGATGTAAAAAATTGGTATGAAGTGCTCAACTCAATGGAAGCACAAACAAATATGCATATACGAGAAATAAGTAAAAGATGTATGTTTCTCCATATTTATGTAAATACTTTTGTTTAATGCTAAATGCTTTTATTTTTTCCACAGAAAAATATTTTAATGTAATTGGTTTCCTTTAATTTCTAAAAACTTTATTTCTTGAGCTCAATCTTTATGTTTTTGGTTTTAAAGTAAAGTAAGTACAAAATAAAAAAACATAAGTGTTTAACTAAAATCCTATCTCTTTGGCTTGAATAATCGTAATTCAATTTTTAAGTAACCTGTGCTTATTCTTTTGCACAGCAATGTATGCTGCCTCGTAGGAACTGAATTTTCTACAAGGTTGAGAACTATGTAATGTGGGCACTTGAGCAATGACCTTTTGCCGTCTTTCAGGCAGCAGCAACTTTCCACATTCATAAAACTTCTGCTTTTTAACAGCAAACTTGACATCATCACCATTACTGAAACATTTATTGTTCAAGGAGCTATGCAAAGATCGAAATCAAAAAAAAATCAGATGATCAGGACTATATGTTGGATGTGGCAAAACATCTCAACCAAAATCTAATAATTTTTGCCAAGTAACCAAAGATGTGTGTGGCATTGCATTGTCATAAGGGAATACAACACTTTCGCGATTTGTCAATTCGGCAGCTTTTCTTTAACTGCATGATACAATTTTGTAAGCTGTTCTATGTGGTCATCTGAATTGACCGTTGGTTTGGGTGGTACAAGTTCAAAGTAGACAGACAATTCCCTTAAAATTCCACGAAACTGGTAACATAACATTCTGTAGGTGAATATCAGCTTTTGATGTTTTTTGAGCTGATTCACCTGGCTTGCTCCACGACTTTTTCCGATCTCACAAAACCTATATTCATCACCAGTTACCAATCGTTTTAGAAATTAATCATTTTCATAACTTTTCTTTAACAAATCGTATCTGCGATAGATGATTTTGTTTCAGTTCATGAGGAACTCATGTCTCGAGTTTTCGTACATAGCAAAGTGGTTTTAAGTGATTTTTAATGCATTTGTGTGACAGATGCAGCTTCTCTGGAATCACGTATTGTACTGTGACTATTCGAATCGATTACTTTGATTTGGTCGTCATCGACTTCAACTGGAGAGCCTTTTCACCAAAACGAATTTTGGCTGAACAATTTTGACACTGCCGTTCTTTTAAATCATCAACACCATAAACAGCCTATGTATATTTATTCATTTATTGAATAACTACAATATGATTTAAATTATAATGTAGCTTAGTAGCCAGAGCATCAAAGGGACTTAGGCTTTGTGGGCTTACGATACGTTTTTTCCTTTCCGGAAATAAAAAATTAAAGTAATACGAAAATGTTCGTTTTGATTTTGCATTTTTCAACAGACGCCAAACAAAAACTACACAACGGATCAAACAATTTGCGGTTGACAATTGACGGTTGAAGTGCCAACCAGAAACCAATAAGGAAGGAGATGGTCAACTGAACAGCTGATCAAACAGCTGATTTCCCCTTAGTCCATCGACCGTTTGACTGTTATTTACGTGTTTTAGTAGACATAACCTCAAATTCTGAAACTTATTTACGTATCATCGAACATTGTCTCACTTTACTCACACATGTTTACGTGTTGATTTATATGCCTTCTCCTTCTAACAGTGTGAAGAGTGAGGAGATCCACAGTATAGACAGTTCACACGTATTCTCATTTGAAAGCAAACAAAATCCTTTTTGTGCGTCAGCTGTTCTGGAAAGGAAATGTTATAAAAAACGCTGTCAAAATGAATTCAAGGGCGGGAGACGAGGGAGTTGACTGTCTCCCTATTGGTCTCTGGTGCCAACTACCAAAAACAAAATGCGTTTGACATTTCGATTACATCAGCAAAATTAAAAATTTAAAAAAGAAACCATCTAAGAGTGAAATCCGCAATTATTTAGTTGTCAACTCAATAATTTGATTCAGAGAAGCATTTTTTTCGCACTTAAATGATAGTATCTATCCAAACACTCCCATTTGTCCCTTCTTGAGTCCCTACCAGAGACCAATAGGGAGACAGTGACATTTCCCCTCCTGAAAAGCTGATTCTTAGACAGGGTTTTTTGTTTTGTTTTTAAATGAGAATAGGCGTGAACTGCCTATATGGTGGATCTCCTCACTCTCAAACTGTTAGAAGGAGAGAGCATATAAATAAAAAAATTGGAAGAGAGAGGGTATAATTTTTTCCAACACAAAGTAATGATTGCCGACAGCCGCGTTCAGAACGGCAGAAGTTGCATCAGAAAAGCAATATACTTAAAACGTTATGTTTAATTCAAGAACAAAATGAGGACATAAACTTAGTTGAACGCAAAAATTTACTAAATAGTTCTTATGAACTAATAAACATTACAAAAAACTGAATAACTGCTACTGATTTTAAATACTTTCTATACATGTGTATCAATTTTGTTACTATTGTTAATATACAGTATGTATATATTTTTTTGACATTCTTCCAATATTGCCGTATTGAGTGCTACTTCATTTGTTGGTTGTCTTTTAGCGACAATTGTTTTCAAATGAACCCACACATTTTCAATAGGGTTAAGGTCTGGACTTTGAGGAGGTGTCAATCATCAATGACTTTGCCGCAATTGTAAAGCAACCATAACTGCGCCATTTGGGACTTATGTTTCGGATCGTTATCCTGGTAAAATTTGAATAGTGGTTTGTTGTCTCTAATGAATCCAAATTTTCTTGCACTGTTTAGCAAATGACACCTTAGAATGCTTAAATATTTTTCCGCATCCATAATGGTCTCTATTAATGCTGATTCTCCAACTCCTTGATATGCACCCCCAAACCATAATCGACATTTTTCCGAATTTGACTGTGGGAATAATGTTACGACTCTCTAGCGATGTTAGAGGCTTTCGCCATACTCTAGTCGGCCCATCGTTGTAATACAACATCACTTTGACCTCATCACGGAATATGACGTCGTCCCAGTAGTCGACCGGTTGCAAAATATAATTTAAGGCGAAGGAATGACACTTTTCTATATTTACTGTAGAAAGTCATGGTTTTTTCCGTGCTACCCTTGATAAGTATATATTTTTTAGTAAAGTCTGTCGAACAATTTCATGTGATACAACAACATCACATTCTTCCAATAACTCCTTCGCTAGTTTTCTGGTCGAAATTTGAGGATTGTTATTCATTTTTCTAAGCATTATGCGCTCAACACGTTTGTTTATTTTTGGCACAGGGCCGCCGCCGCGCTTTAGCTCCAATCTGCCTTCATTTTCAGCACGATTTATCACATTATAAATTGTTCTACGTGTTACTGAAAACATTTCCGACAGTTCCTGTACTTTTTCCCTATTTGTAATTGTAATAAATCAGCTGAATCACTTCAAACGACAAACGTATACCTGGCATTTTTTCCAATGAAATTTCAAGCTAAATATGCATGAACAATGACAATTTATCACTTAATGAATTGCAAAATCGCAGGGAATAACAACTCAAATCATAAAACAGTAAAGTACCGTTGGTCATTTCACGCCTACACGTATGCAAGAAGCGAAGGACATCTGCAGAAATGATTTGTGAAAAGAGTTTCTAGACACGAAAAAAAATTGAGTTGTATTTGTTTTTGTAGTGGTTTCTTTCATTTTTCAAGGAATTTGTTGGTTTTTTTCTTTTGTATAATGTATAAACTATATTTAATTGTAATGAATCAAAAACAAAAAAAAATAATTTGAAATAAAAATGTGTGATAAAGTTGAACATTTTCATATATTTTCAATGTGAAAAATCATTCTTGACATACTGCATATTATGTCTGATATTATTTTTGTTCTTATTGCCTGGAAAAATACTCAAACGGTATCTTAAATTTGTAAATATATTTTCATATCAAACTAACTTAATTGTTTTAAGTATATTTAATGTAGTACAATTGTCATATATCTTCGTTCTGAGTTAAATTAGACAAAGATGTTTCGCAAAATATATTCGTTTCATTTTTATTGTTGTTATTTTCATTACAAGAAACATGTTAAATATTTGTTTTTGTGTTAGGTTTCATTGTTTTTATTGATTACAACACCTTTCATATTGAAAGGATGTCATTTGGACAATAAAAATAACATTTTGTAGCAATAATATGTAACATAAAATATTTATTTAAATTATAATACGCGTAACTCGGAATATCAATTGATAATAAGTCTTTTCCACATGTGCGGCTTTTCAGCACGCGTTACTCTCCTGGTTTTCTACATTTTTCTACATATTTTATATAAATTATCCATTTATTAGAAATAAAACCTATTTAAAGTTTCGGTTACACTTACTTGCGTAAACAATTTGCAGTAGATTTTCCGAACGCGTTGTGTTGAATGTACACAAAATGGCTGACGAATTTGCGAGTGTTTGACACTATTGAAGGCAAAAATTGACGAACTAGCCACCATCTTGCCAATTTTGGAGGGGAAACGTATAGATGTGTCAGTAAAATGAGACAATGCTCGAAGTTACGTAAATAACTTTCAAAAATTGGGTTTTTTTCTACAGGAACATGTAAACAACAGTCAAACGGTCGATAGACAAAGGGGAAATCAGTTGTTTGATCAGCTGTTTAGTTGACCATCTCCTTCCTTAATGGTTTCTGGTCCCTACACAATTGAGGCAATATATACCATTATATTGCCGCCACCTTTACTGCGAAAGTTACTTTGTTTTGAATTTAGTGCATTCCAAAGAAAATGTAATCCTAGATGGAATTACAGCGAACAATGAAAAAATATTCGACATTCAAACTCATTTTTATGAAAACATAAAATGCACTTCGAAACAGTATTCTTACATAAACCTGGTGAAACTGGTGTTCTTAGATCGTCATTATTTGAAGATCGTCACTGAACCTGGTAAAACCTGGATTCTCGAATAATCATTGGCTTATCTCGGTACAAAGTTGGAAGTGGTTTAGAAGGGCTCTGTCTTCCAAGTCGTGGTTTGGGCAAAGATGTTACTTGACCGTGTACATTTCCTGGAAGACGGCTCCAAGCACTTTCCTCTTCTCCTGAGGAACTTGAACTGCAAGCAAGTCGTCGTCAAGTACTGCCTCATCTGGATCGATGTCTACTGTTTTAAGTAAGTTGTTTACTTTTAGGTTGAGTCGGACAGTTTGAATGTCGTTTATATTCAGTCTCCCTGAGATGGAGGTGGTAACAAACTACGTCCGAATTTCGGAGCACCTGGGTTTGACATATCGAAATCAGCATTAGGATCTGAGTTTACTTCCATATTGGGAACAATTAATGTACCTATATGGAAGTGAAAAAATGTACGCGGTATAATACACTTAGACTCAGTTAGAAGTTTCATAAAGTCACATAATTGGCTTTGCTGGTTGTAATGGGGCAAAAAGAAAATTATTTTACCTTTTTGCGGTATGTCCCCTTTTACAACGAGTCCTATTTGTCTACAATATGACACTCAGAAAATCCGAAATTGGAGAAGTGAGGGAGAACGAGTTTTATTACAGCAACACACCAAGCCCCGCCCTTTACGGAACACGGCAAAACATTTAATCCACAAAACAAAAAACGGTGAAACTGAGTTAAGGAGGTGTTTCTGATGGGCCCCAAGTTGAAACTTGGTGTTCTGAATATTCTACGGCATCCACACTCACGACTTGTGCAATGATTGAAGGTGTACACTAAGCGAAATCAATATAGAGGCATAATGTGCAACTAAGAAAATATCATAGTCGAAAAATAAACATTACCTTATTTTTATTGCACGACTAATAGTGTACCAAAATAACTACAAAGTAATGCTTTGGTACTATAAGCACTTTAAAAAAATTAGCTTTTCTAAGAACTACTGCGAAATTAATTTAGAGGCAGTGTCATTTTGGTGGTAATATCCGTGTTTATTTCACTTTCTTTTGAAAATTAATTAACCTTAATAATAAGTGGTTCCTCCTTTAGTGCTGATAACTTCAAAAATTCGGTTTGGCATTGAATCTATCAAATTATCTATGTATCGGTCATCCAAGTTCTTCCAAACATCTACTATGGCATCTTTTAGCTCTTTAATGTTTTTGTACTGCCTTCCATTCGCGTAAACCTTTCTTGCCATTATTGCCCATAAATTTTCAATTGGATTTAACGGATATTTTTTTGCTTCCCGAAAATAGTCCTTGACCACTCTGGCATTGTGAACTGCAGCATTATCTTGCTGAAAGATAAACTCTGGTCCTCCAATTTCATCCGCAAATTGGTCTAATGCATATTCTAACATATCCAAATATGTTAGAGCGTTCATTTTGGGAGAGACGTAAAGGATAGGCATCCTTCCATTATAGCCAAAAGCACCCCAGATCATGACGCTTCTTCTTCTTCTTCTTCGGATGGCGCTACAGTCCGGGGTGGACCTGGGCCTCAACCAACATGCCTCTCCAGCTAGCACGATCTCTTGCCAGCTGTCTCCAATTGCGCACTCCAAGATGGTTGAGATCCTTTTCCACTTGTGTGCGCCATCTCAGTCTAAGATCATGACGCTGCCTCCTCTAAAATTGCGGCTCATTCTGACGTCCGGTTTATCGCGCAAATCATGACAATAGCCGTGAAAACCATCGGGTCCATCCAAACCAATGTTGGTGTGGCTTGTAGAATTTGCTGAACTCTTCGTACTAAAAGTGGAAGGTTTAATTTTGCCTTAATCTGTGAAACAAACAATTTGATTTTCCGGGCTTCTATGACAGTACAATGATTTTGTCGGTTTGTTACTTTTTTTTGGAGCTCCTTTTGCCTTCTTCTGCCCATATCGCTCACCCAAATTAACGAAACTTTCAACAACCTTTGCAGATCGTGATATTTTAAGGGCTATTTGACGGTTGGAGTAGCCACTTTCTTTAAGTGTACTTATTTTTGTCTTTTCTTCCACAGTCAACTTCTTTCCACGCCCCATCCTTTCTAAGTTAAAATGAAAGCAGCAAGAAAGTGTATTCTGAAAAGGATGCAACCCTAAGATAAAGCTCGTCTAGAAATATACAAAATATTTCGATTTTATCAAAAATACCAGCTGCCTCTATATTTATTTCGCAGCAAAAATTTAAAAAATCACAGAACTTCACAAAGGATCACGTGTGTGTCCAACACACTAACTGATATGAGAGTGATGTTGTTGTGTACCAACTCAGTGAAACATTTGCAGATGAAAAAAAGTACCGTTATCATCAGTTCTCTGTAATTCCGCGAAACATTGTGTCATTTGCCACAGCTGCTGCATTGCCTCTATATTCATTTCGCTCAGTGTATCCCTCGAGTGGCTGCAACCTTCAAGGGGCTTCTATTTTAGAAAATTCACTTGGCGCATGCACATCTTTACTTGCTATCAGAATGTTCCCGCAAAGAAATGTTCATTTCATCAAGGCCACCCGATGCCATGGAGTCAAAATCCTACCCATGCCTTAATGGAAAATTTGACCATAGACCTATACAAGGCAACATCTATCCTCACACATCGACAAGTCAACCGAAAATAATTAATCTCCACTTGAGCCTCCGCAAACACGAACCAAATCAAAACAGCACACAGGACACCAGAAGCAGGATCCCGCAATAATTGACTGCCTGACTGGACAAGTCTTCGACCGGAACTCCCACATTGATTCCACTGCCCGCCTAATCTCCTCCCTAATTGGTCTCCACTTTCCAAAGTCATTAAGCGAATTGCGAATTGATTCCTGAAAGTTAAGCATTGAGCCGCAGAGATTTCATCCTTCGAATCCCCCAACGACATAGAACCACATGTGCGATGAGGCGATTTGTGTCCACATACTGCGCTCGTCGTTGGCCAAAGTCCACCTCTTCATCTTGATTGTGTTCGGCTTCCGTTCAATTAAAGTGTTGCAAAGAAATTCAAGTTCTTCCTTCCTTCGGCGACAGGATGGGCGGTCGGCTCGCATACGTGTGCGTTCGCTTAATTAAACTTTCCCCGAGTTCGCCATTATCTCTGTCTTTTTGTTCTTCTTGGTGGAGATACGTCAAACATCCTCCGGCATGTGACGGTGGGGAAGGAATTCGAGAAGTGGCCTTATGGCTTAACTACAATATGAACCCCGCCTCCACCATGGGGATGGCTCGGGGCGGCTATTTGAGTTGAATTGCTCGATTTTTACTGGATTTCGGTGTGAAAACGCGTTTTTGGCAGGACGTCAAGAGTTTCGAGGAAAATCAAAGCACCCCCGGATGAATTGGAGTGAAATGTTTAGTCGACACATTTGTTGCCTGAAACTGTAATAGTTTTGACGGGAATTCCGTCCGGAAGGCGTCTTCAACGCTGGCGTCGTTAGCAATCTGCTGCTGGTACTGCAGGCGAACATTTTCACTGGAAGAAAAAAAAAAGGAAGCTGTCGTAAGGCGGGGTGTTAGGAAGAAGTCGTTTCATCTCTTAGTTTGTCAAGGCGCTTAAGACGCGAATTCAGGTTTTTGATGAGCGCTGACTTTCTGGCACACTTGTGGGCAGCCCTGGGGGCATTATATACATGAAAATTGGGCAGAGGGGTGTTGTTTGGTGTTGTTCGGAAGCTACCGGCAATACGAGCTACAACCTGAAGGGGAGAAGGAATTTAACCCTCCTGTGGCTGTGTACGTTTGTAAGGCACTTAAGGGATATGAGATGAAATTGTTCCGGTGCCTGTAAATGGCTAATAATAAAAGTATCGACATTCAATACCACAGAAACAATCCGTGCAGGAAAATTTTCGTATCTAGATTTCCCGTCAACTGAAGTTCTGGCGGTGCCAAAAATACTACAAGGTCGTGTTGAACATGTCTTCCTTCACAAATTTAGCTAAGTTCAACTTAATGCTGTGACTGTTCACCTCTCTGCCCTTTGTGGCCATGGCATGCAAAGTACATTAACATTTTTGTCAGTGGAAAAAATAAACACATTCAACAGTAAACGAAAGTATTTACATAAATATGGAGAAAATAAAAATTCGATACACATCTTTTATCTATTACTCGTATATGCATATTTGTTTGTGCTTTCATTGAGTTGAGCACTTCATACCAATCTTCAAATAGTTCTGCTCTATTTTTAATTTGCTATGGGATTAAGGTTAGTTTAGTTAGTTTAAAATGCATTTTTATTTTTATTTTTTCAACTAATGATAACTTAACGCTAGGAACAAAATGCTTAACCTAGGTACATCTAATATGAAATCTTATATCTACTTACTGGCCCTATGCGGGCGCTCTAAGCTAAACTAATTATTTATTTATTTATTTGCCTTTCGGCATCAGTACTTTTTTTTTCTTTTTAATTTATTAATACTAATGTTTATTTATTTAAAACTAAGAAAATATTTGAAAAAACTTAATTGTCTACAATTTTTTTATAAAAACTTAATATTACTTAATATAACCTATTCTACCTTAAAGATACTTACGACTGACATTTTTTTTACATTTTTTACATTTTTTGATTTTTTTTTTTTTTGGGTTTTTGTGTTTTTTGTTGTTTTTTGTTGTGTTTATTTTTTACACTATTTTAGTTTAATCTTAATTATTAACTTATCCTAACTTATACTAGATGTGAGTTGGCCGTGGGGGGCCAATCTTAACCTAATTAGGCTGACGACAGCTGGGGCTCTTGGTGTGGCTCTAACCACCAATAGAACCCTCGGTCCTTATCCGTTTCCATCCTATCGCGGATGGAGACGGATGTGCTGAACCGGAGAGCATCTCGACTAACATTTGCAACGTTGGCGTCGTACATCAGTCGCCTGTCCACTGTCCTTCTCATCACGTGGTAAATAAGTGAACATGCATCCGCATCCTGAATCAGTCCAATGCGGTCAAGATATAAGAACGCTTCCGGCGGAATGAAACCCCTTCGGCGAGCGCTCTCGTGGTACTCGTCATTTGAGTAGTAGGCCCCAAATATGAGATCGTTCTCAGAGGTCATGGCTCGTGCAACATGCCTCCGAATAAGCTTAATAATAAAATTATCAACCCTGTTCACGTTTGCTTCGTTATACAAGACCTCATTAGGATAGAACTTCTTGTAATCAGATTCCGGGGTTCTGTACTTCTTGAGACATGAGCGAAGGCATTGTCTCTCGAAGACCCTCATCTTTTCCATTTGGGAATCACTCACATTGAACCACACCGGGCAGCCATATACCATGATTGGCCGGATGAGGGCCGTATAGCAGATTCGCTTCACTTTGGCGTCAAGTTGGCTGCTGTAAAACAACCCCCTTGCCATAGCGAAGCCTTTTTTAGCTTTCGTCAAAGCTGCATCTACATGGATACCACCATACAGATACTGGTCCAACATAATGCCAAGATATCTCACTACACTCTTTACGGCTAGTGGCTAACCCTGTGGGTCCAATATTTCGAACTTGCGCCAATTCTTCTTCGTATCTCTTGAGGCCCTGTATAATGGAGTCCGGAAGAGGATCGTTTCACACTTCTGGAAGTTGATATTCAACTTCCAGTCGTCGCAAAATCGCTGGATTTCTTCGAAGTCACGCTGCAGGAACACGTTTATGACCTCTATGTTTGGTGCCGTCCGGTATGCAACCTATGGGATTAAGGTCTGGGGACTCTGATGGCCAGTCAAGAACTCTAACATTATTGTCCGAAAGCCTCTTTTTTGTTAGTTTGGCAGTGTGCTTGGGATCGTTTTCGTGAACTTGTCAAATCAGGGGCAAATTATCATCAGCATAAGGAGTCATCACTTTTTCCAGGATTTTGGTAAATTTTCCCTTTTGTCAGAACTTCCAATGAATACGGCCAAAACCTTAATAAGAAAATCATCCCCAGACGATGATGTTCCCGCCAACATGTTTCGCGATTTTAACAGTGAACCGAGGTACAAATTGCATTCCGGGTGGCCTTCTGAAATACATTTTTGATGTACCCTGTCCAAAAAATTGATGATGATGTACTCGGCCTAAATAAAGCCCGATAAGTGGAATCTCAGCGTCATTTGGTCGGTCCACAAGAAGGAAGACCCCTTTGACTGCACCAATTACTGAGGGGCTTGTCTTTTTAACATCGCATACAAGATCCTCTCTGCCGTATTGTGTGAACCTCTGAAACCCTTTGTCCACAGGTCCCTTTCAGTGTGGTTTCAAGCTTTAAAAGTCCACAGTTGACCAGATCTTCACTTTAAGGCAGGTCCTCGAAAAGACATGAGTTACCACCTATTCGTTAATTTTAAGGCCGCATATGACAGTGTGCATAGAGACGAGCTTACCAATGGCATGCCTAGTTTTGGTATTCCCATCAAACTCTTCAAATTGTGTAGGATGACAATGGAGAACTCTCGCTGCTCCGTCAATGTCGGTAACAAACTCACCTAGACCTTTAATGTCAAAAAAGGTTTTAGACAAGGCGACACACTGTCATGTGACTTCCTCAACATCATCAACCCCTTAAATGGTAAAAATTTCAATTGTGATGATGATGTCAAATCGTACCTGGTTCAGCTTTTTGCTGAAAAAAATCACCAGTTTTAAGAAGGTGTAATTATGATGACAAAAGGCCATCGCTCAAAATGGGCAATACAATCATGAATAAAGATATTTCTTTCCATGATAAAATTGTCTTTTATTTTCTTAAACAGACAAAGCAACCAGTTTTGGAAGATAAATCAACTTCTAAGTTGTTTCAATAGTCTTCCATATGCCCTTCTCTGGAGCTAAAAATGACCCTGAGACGGTCGAAGAAAAAACCGCATTCTGAACACATTAAGCACTGCTCTGCTGTATTTAAGCCCATTCCCGGTGAAATTGTTCTTTAAGGTAATTTAAGCTTTGGTATTTTTTAGCGTTAACCTTCGCCTAAAAATACTCGAGACAAACAAGTGCAAGGTTCCTGTTTCCGGAGAGTCTGCAGGCAATTGTGTCGAAATAATGAAGTGTGGATGGTGTGGTGTGGATGAACTGTGTATGGAAGTGTTTATGGTAATTGACGTAAGCTTTCTTAAGAAGTTACTGAAACTTGTTGAAATGTCCACGGTGTCCAAGGCTTTCATACTACCTCTTTACAGTTGCAAATATTTTGATGGACAGCAACCATAATTAATTATGGCGACATAAATCATCACCAGCGGCCGTCGAAAGTTTTACATTTTTCAAGGCAAATGAACTCAGCCATTCATTTATATCGTTATACAACAGAGGGGAACCATCGGGACAGACGAAATTCGGCAAACTCACCAGTTTCGCGCGTGCGGATCAACTTTTTTGTTTCCAACTCCAACTTATTTCTGTTGCAGTGTATAATCGCGTGCTTTTTGGCACATCAATGGCTTCAGTCTTAGTATGCGTTGCATCCTTTTCAACGACATGTTGAGTTCCTGAGCCATATTTCTTCCTCGTCTCTCAGTTCGAAGTTTCACTTTCCGAATCATTTCTGACATTGTTCCTGTATTGCTATGATAATTCTGACCATGGCTTACTGAAAGTGACGGTAGCAAGCCATGGTTTGAAAAACAAATGACTTACCACGTTGGGGTGCTGGAGGGCTCTAAGGGTAGCCACTGGTATTATCCATCCATTGAATTCCATTCCGGTTAAAGATTTTCCAACACAACTGAGGCTCAAGACGCTTAAAAGGTTCTTGTACCAAATAAAATCTTCCACTGAACGAAACCCTTTACGTGCATGTTTGACTCACACTAAATCCCGTATAGCGTCAGTCGTTGTTCTGGCAATTCTTTCCGACAACTATGCAACAGTCCTTTGTTGAAATTTGGAATTCCATAAAATCGGTCTCAACTCCAATATTCACCAACAGCTCAATGAAGCATTACTTTTTTAACGTGACCCAGTTAATATGGTTCCGTATGTTTTTCTTCATCTCTGGACACATCGTTCGCGCAAAACGAGTGACTGCTCTGATCTTTTGTTTCAGCCCCCATGCATGAGATCAGAATTTCCTTCCGTCTGCACGGGGTGTAGCCTAGTGATTTCGCCCGCTTTGGACCCCACTCTGCACATTTTTGTTTCTCGATTTGAGCGCATAGCCCTGCATTGGCTTCATTGTGCACTTCCCTCCACTTCAAATTCCTAAACAAACCCCAAACCCATTCATTCCGTCTTTCTCACAAAATAACTCATGCTCGGAATGTATCGCTTACTACGTCCATTGTTCGGGTTCACAGTTTGGAGAACATCTGTCACTTAACATGGATTCCTAGCGTCAGCAAAACACTCACCCCCTTCGTCATAGTCGCTCGCCAAAAACAAGAATGAGAAGAAAAAAAACGGAAATGCAAAAAATGATGAGAAATCTTCATTGTTCCACTTGGCATCCGCTCCGCTTCATCCTGCTCATAATCTGGATAATTATTATGATTTCAGTTTTTCTTGCAACATGCCAGCGTTTCCGAGAGATGACAGAGAACACCGTGATCCTAAGGATATGTGAAGGATTTTTGAACTTTGACCCAAATTTTAAAGCTCCATCCATGCTCGCTCTGTCCTACAGCTTCAACTTATCATAATTCATGATATTCAACATTCCCCCGTTTGCCCGCAGCCCGTTGTTTTTTCCATTCATTTTGAAGTTGGAGCATGGCGACGTGGTGTTAGTGAAAGTACATCGTCGTCGTGTGTGGAGCTGCCACACATCGTATCCATCACATGCGGAAGGCGCAGCACAAAATCATCACCGGCTCTGGGATAAAAATCAACAGAGCGGCTTAGGAGGAACGCACAGGCAAAAAATTACAGAAAAGTTGAAATCTAGGATGGGAGAAGATATCCTTGGCTTCCCTCTCGTCGGTCTTGCTCATGCATGGTGGATAGTGAATGCAGGGGCAGTAGAGACGCGCCGCAGTTCGTCTGTTGCCCCCAGTCGGAGGTGCAGGCAGACTTTTCATCTGCACCCGTTTCCCTCTGACTTTATGAGGCCGAGTGCAGGGCGGCACGAGATTTGTTGTTGACGTTGTCATCTTGGGGAGATTTGCCATCGCCTGGTTGAATGCTGTTAAACGCACAGTTCTGTGCGTGTATGTGTGCATGAGGAGTGGGTTCGCTAATAACCACCACTGCAAAATGGGAATTAAGTGAAGAAATCTTTCGGAAGGTCCTTGTGTGGGCTTGCGGTTAACACGCAGCCAGCACAAGGCGAGCACGACTTAAGTAACATCATATTCAACGTAACATACAATCCAACGGCACAGGCGTCATGCATGTTGGCGTCCCACTTGCATGGGTGCTTCTTTTCTGATGAAGGGATACTTAAAGAGGATTGCAGGTGGCGCATGGTGTGGATAATTTAATGGAGTTGGGGGGTAGGCATTTGCGTAGAGGTAAATGCATTAAGGCTGCATCACAATGGAAAAGTTGAGTGTTTTATGCGGCGCGGTAGGTGGATGGTGTGGGTGGTCGCGACTTAAGAGGCTGGGGTGGTTGACCTCTCGTTGCTGGTAATGTGGTTATGGCCGCACCTGAATTAATTATTCCCAGCTGACGTTGCAAGAACCCTTACGCGCACACTGTGTGCATTTTCTCTACGCCGGGTTCGGCGTCCCAAAGTAGGTATGTGGAGAAGCCCCCTCCACACACCCCACTTCAGTCTCAGATCGAAGGGTTTTCAGTTTTTGCGAAATGACTGAGATGAACAAATATTCTCACTTTGCGACGTGTGAAGAAGTACCGCACAACAGGTTCCATATGTTTGCTTCTTCGCTGCGCTGGGGAATCTTGAAATTGCAAACTATGTCAAGGGCACCTTGCTGAACATTTTGACACCCAGAATTGGCGAACTCAACCACAACGAGGCACAAGATGTGTCCAAAAGAATATTCCATTGACTGTGAGAAGAAATGAGAAGGACTGGCTGAGCCAGAAGCAATTGCTTTGTGCGGGCAATGGCTGTCTTAACATACTGGAGTTGATCGCAAGACCCACCGGCGAGATTCTGCAGGAAGCAAAAATATAGTCGCGCGGAACCACATGTGGAGAGTTCAGTGGATATGACGGCAGTGCGTAGAAAGATTCAACTAAATCGACTGTGATGCATTGTGGAAGTACGCGTCTCTCCTCACTATGGAGAGTGCGATAAATTGAGTCCTATGAACTTGTTGTCTTTTCCCTCTTCATCGGTAAACATGACAAGCTATGAATCCCAGAAGCAATGATCGACTTCAATTAAATAAGCTTGTCAAGTGAGGTTCGGAAACCCCATGTGGGTTTCGGGAGTACAAGTTGATTCGGTTTTCAAAAGATGGCGCCACCTGCAAGTTGTGGCTGATCCTGGAAGTGATTTCCTACTTCATTGGAACCTTTCCAATGAATTTTGATTTTAACTTTTGTCAGCAATAATTAGTGTGCTTTAGAGTCTGTTTTAGACAAAATCATCGCCTTTTGCCTCTTCGAATTTGTCTTAAATAAATAACATTTCCGAGAGGTTTTCACTTCCCGTTTTCTATTGCAAAAAAGACTGCAGCTGAAGCCTATAGAATGCTTGAAGAAGCTTGTGATGAACCTAGTCCAACGGATAAATCATGCAGAGAGCGTTTTCGACGCTTTAAAAGTAGCGATACTAGAGTTGTCTGGACCAAAATGTTTGAAAATGAAGAAATGGAAGGTTTACTGTGTTAGAATCCATGCCATTGGCAAAATGAACTCGCAGAGCCGTTGGGATTTATTCAAAAGCAAGGAATTTATTTACCGCACGACTTGAAACTGAGAGATGTCAAAAGGCGATTTTTCATCTGAACTAATTCCTGAGATACATCAAAGGAAGGAATTTTTGCACCAGATTGTGTCTGGAGATGAAAAGTAGATGTAGTACGAGAAAATATGAAAAGTCAGGTGAATCGGTTCAATCATCGCCTACATCGAAGATACGATTCGAAGATTATTCTCTCCGTATGGTGCAAGCAGACGGGTGTTGTATACTATGAGCTGCTAAAAACAGGCGAAACTAATGACGAGAAACGCTATCGACTTTTTTTTGCATTTGTATGTAGTAAAGGAAATTATAAACAAATATATGAAGTACAAAAAACAAAAAAATGGGTGCATTTAATTTGGAAATAAAGATTTTGTGGACAGATAAGTACGAAAACAGTGAATATTGGAACATTTATGCTCTCCACTGTACATTGGAGATGGAAATAAACATGTACTCGGATGTAAATAGGTCGTCGGAACTAAATAGTTCATCAGAACTAGTTCCTTTCCACGAAGAAATCGTTCCATGTTCGGTCCGGCAATGGAACTGTTTTGCGCAACCCTAGTTCTTGCACTGATTCCTAAGGAGAGAGTATCATAAATGACTTTCTTTTTATTTGATACTTAATCAGAAATATGTCAATAAACCGAAGAATCTTTTATCAATGACATATGACGACTTTAGAGCCTTTCAAATTTAGCGACAATAATAAAGGGTGTCCCAACAAGAACGCAAGATTTAAATATGACGCCATTCGAATTGTCATTGTTTAACATTTGAACAATTATTATTGTTTGTTAGTAGAAGGTATAAGGTAAATAAAAATGGAGTGCTGCACGAAAGAACAACGCATTCTCATTGTGAAATAGTTTTACCAAAATGGTGAAAGTTTTACGGCTACAGTTCTCAAATTGCGATCAATTTGGGGTTACAATAATGCTCCAAAAGTGTCAGCTGTAAAGCGAAAAATTTGCTGAAACTGGGTCTGTAACTGATGTAAAGACAACAACTCGCCTTCGACCAGGTCGATCGACCGTAAATATCGGGGCAGTACGTGACGATGTCGCTCAAACTCCATCCACCCCAATTCGACACCGAGCTCAGCAAATTGGTGTTTCCAAATCCACTATGCAGCGAATGTTGACGAAAGATTTGCATCTTCATGCAAACAAAGTTCAATTGACTCAGGAACTGAAGCCAGCTGACCATGCACAGCGAAGGGAGTTCGTTAATTGGGTATTGGAGAGACAACATGAAAATGCTGATCTTGCCGTTAAAATGATCTTTAGTAACGAGGCCCTACACGAGGCGCTACATGAATGAAGAACGCATTCTCATTGTGAAATTGTTTTACCAAAATGGGGAAAGTTTTGCGGCTACAGTTCGCAAATTGCGATCAATTTGGGGTTACAATAATGTTCCAAAAGAGTCAACTGTAAAGCGTTAAATAGAAAAAATTTGCTGAAACTCAGTGTGTAACTGATGTAAAGACAACAACACGCCTCCAACCAGGTCAATCGACCGAAAGTATCGCAGCAGTACGTGATGATGTCGCTCAAACTTCATCCACCTCAATTCGACACCGAGCTCAGCAAATTCCGAGCTCAGCAAATCCACTATGCCAATTTTTTTCGTGCCTAGAATTGATGAAATGAATGTGGAGGGGATGTGGTTTTAACAAGACAGCGCCACATCTCATACAGCCAGATAAACAATTCAATTGCTGCATCAGTCATTTCTCGGTTGTGTTATTTCGCGTTTTGGAGACCAGAATTGGCCGCCTCGATCGTGCGATTTAACACCATTGGACGTTTTTCTTTGGGGTTTTTTGAGATCGATGGTTTATTCGAATAAGCCGACGACGACTCAAGCCTTAAAAGAGGAAATTGGACGCTGCATTAATGAAATACCGCAGCATTTATGCAAAACGATCATTAAAAATTTCATTAAAAGATAGCGTATGTGCCAGCAAAGCCGCGACGGCCATCTGGCCGATGTGTTATTCCACACATAACCTCATTCTGTCTACTTTACGATATAATAAAGAATTCACGATTTTTTTTATGTAAATATCTGCGTTTTATTTAAAATTTATTTATTACTGAAATCGTGCGTTCTTGTTGGGACACCCGTCAATAATAATTGTATGGCGCGACAGTCCTCGGGGGTACCAGGGCTTAGCTTACTCATCAACTACTCGTGTTGTGCACGCTATTCTTCTCTCACGAGTAGAAGAGACCTACAGTTTTCTGCCGACTCCGAACGGCGAAGTTTGAGAGCTTTTTCTTAGGCAATTGTTACTCTTTGAGTGTTGTCAGCAGCTCGAGAGAGGTGGTGCCATGAAAAATTTGAGATGTTTACCTGGGAACCGAACCTGGACATTCGGCGTGTGAGCGTCGCGTTCTACCCACTACACCACGGCGGCTCAAATCTAACGACAATCAACTGCAAAAAGAAGATTCTTAATATTCCCCTACATTGAAATAAAAAGAAACACAAAAGAAGGTTCTGGTTCTGTCAGCAAACGCGAGAAAATTCCTTTGCAAGCATTGATGTCAGCATCTCAAAGAGCCCCTGTCGTTGCTTTATAATTTCGCAGCCAGCCCCCAAAAAAAGGATCCCTTACCTAATTAGATTTAGTAAACAGACATGGAGAGCAACTATAGGTGGGCAGGGACAAACATTCCATCGAAACAATTACCCCATTGAATGTGACGAAATAAAAATGAATCTTCATTTGCTCCCCCACCTTGCCGCACCCTCTGCATCCGCTGACAAACTGCCGGAAGATATGGTTTCTTTCCCATCAAAAGACCGACAATACAATGGACCCAACCCTCTGCCACCTTAACTCACCCCGAAAAGCACAAAAGAAGCAAACAAACATTACCCCTCGCCAGTTTCACTCCCTTACACAGGGCCTGTGCACACGCTATAAGGATTCTCATTCAACCTCAGATTCCTTTGGCTGCAAAAAATAAGGCACAAGACAGGTAAGTTGTAAGCTTCTAATTAAAACTCCGCTAGGAACTCGGGCAAAGATCCGGTATTGCTGTGGAGGGTTGACAAGGGATGTCAGTGAGTGTTCATGTGTGTGTGTGTGCTTGTGCTTGTATGTGTGAGTGTCACTTAAAGTAACCGGCTATGGTCCGTATTTAATTTACGAGTATTTGAATTCTTTTGGCGTCCCTTTCACAACTCTTTTCTTTTTGCTTTCTTCCCGCCCACAGAGAGGATCCCGTTCACTGTGACTGAGTGCAAGTCACCTCGCTCTCCGAGAACAATAACCAGTGCATTGAATTATGTTAATTGCAGCTGAATACACAACGTGTGTCCTCCGCTGAAAGGGCTTCAGCCGGGAATCTCTTTAAACCGACGAAAGACAACAACACAGACATCATCTCAGTCATTCACACTGCCACTTCCATTGCCTCTGCTCAAACTCAAAAGCCAAAAGCCCATAACTGTTGTCGGATTAAGAGCATACGACACAACAAGGACATCTGGCAGCGTCGAGGACAAAAGGAAAACAATCTCCGAAAATCACTCATAAAAAATGTAATGGAAAGCATTAGACTTCATAAAAAATGGATTTACACGGCCTTTTTAAGGCTGTTCTGATCCTGTACGTCGTTCGAGGTGAGTTATCCTGTCGTATTTGTTGTTGTTTACTTTCTCATTTTTTAAGTCTGCTCCTGTGTGTGCTTCCCCCTTAAATCCATTGTCACTCTCTTGCTCATGATTGAAATAGTGACGCTTACGTGTACAGATGTGTGTGCGTGCATGAATGTATGTGTATGTATCCCAAATTTGAATGAGAAACTGGGACATGAAACCTGTCTCGATGTAAACAACTCAATGCTCCAAGGACATTACACGGCCACGTCGTTGGCGACCTACAACGTCTCTCAAGAATAACCAATCGAAAGTTATTTGCTCTGTTAGTCGCCAAAAAAATTTTCAAAGCCACCACTCCTCGTCTTCGTCTTGCTGTTTGTTCACTGTGTACACTGGATATGACACGTTTTGCGTGAATTGAATTGACTCAGTCGTCCTTGCGACGAGAAGTTCTTTAAATCCGAATCAAATTACATTTTATTAAGTCCCTTCAGTGTGCTGAGCGTTTTCAACACAACCTCCACGGGGTGTTAACGTCTGCAATTAAGCGAACGACAGGACCTTTTTTCACTCACATTTTCACATTTTCATTTAAACTCTAGAAAATGTGATTGCAAAAGGACCATTGAAGTGAAGCGGGCAATATGCTTCTGGCGGGTGGTAGGAAGTGGTTTTGATCTTTCGAGGATTGCTGTATTCCAAACAAACACCACCACAGTGGCGTCTCCCAAAGCAAGACTCTAAAAAATCAAGCAGAAAAAAGAAGAAGAAGCAAAAAAAAAAACAAATTCCTTTCAGTTATCCCCCGCGTTGATGTGAATTCACTTTAGCTGACTGAAGAGACGAGCTCGAGGACAGGAAATTAACACGGCCCATGGATAGAAACCAGCCGGGGAGTAATTGGGAAAAGGTTGTTGGGCCAAGTATCACGTTTCACTTCGTTGAAGAACCATGGATACTGATTGAATTGATTTTAATCATAAAAAGGACGTTTATCTATATCTGGGCGCTCTTGAACTTTGCTGAGTTTCCCTTATCAAACAGAAGATGATGGCGAACACAAAAACGTGAATGTTTCGAAAACCTAAGCGGATTTCTGAATTGAATTATTAAACGTGAAATGATTTGAAATTCAGACAGACTTAAGGGATGATTTTTGAGCTCCTTAATGTTGTTATCTTTTGTTGGCCTCCGATGGTTGGGGGTCTTAGGTGCAGGCAGATGGGTGCCTTAATTGGATTACGTGTACCTTAAGTTTGTTTGGATCGTTAAGAATTTGATTTGGACAACTCACTTCAGATTGCTTAGATTTAAATCGGTTTTTATTGGCTTCTCTGGCAGGCATGGAGAGGCAATACTTGTTCCATATCCTATTAAGTTGTTTAAAATTAGAATGTGTACTGACGTGACGCAACCTTGGGTAAGTTCATAAAAGTCAAACTGCTGCATTAATGCAAGATTTGCGTTCATAAATGTAAATAAACTGCATTACCTTTGCATGACAGCAGTCGGTAACTGCGTTCATAAAAGCAGTATGACAGTCAAACTGCAGTCAACTTTGCACTAGTTTTAATTCTATTGCAGAGCCGCATGAAAATGGCGGGCAAAAATGTGTAAGTAAAATAATTGCATAATCAATCTATTTTGCCAAGATATATGTCAGTTTTACTATGATTGTACTATTTATGTTTCCTAGTAATGATTACTGGCAATCAATTTGGACGGACGCTGACACAAAACTCCTAATTTCCATTCGTTAAAGGATCAAATTAGAATGCGTATCAGGCAAAAAGAAAAAAAAACAGATTTTTTGGATTAAAGTTTTACTTGACATGGAATCCCTTTCACCTTCCGTGAAATATTCCTGGAATGTTGTCCTTTTCATGAGAAAATGTCCTCTAAAAACATCATTCGGAAATTTTTTCATAACTTGAAGGCAAATTCTTATTTTTTGGGATACGTCTCGGTTTCTGAGTATCTCTACTCAGATTAATTAATATTTTCTTTCGCCAAACGTTGTTTTTTATTTTTCCAAATATTTCTTTGATTATTTCCAAATGTTGTTCCACTTAATCCACTCAATATCAAACTAAGGATTGTATTTCTGAGACACATCTTACACCAATTCACGACAATTCTGAAATGTCGGTTTTGCACTGCCTACTTGTTGCTTTTGTGAGCTCTTTTTTGACACTGCTCAACTCCTGCAAGTATGAGGCAGTAAATGCGTTCATAAATTCATTGAACGCATTTTATGTGCATTGCATGAGCAACAATGTTGTAATTATGAACTCAGCCCTGGTCTTTGGGGTTTCTCTTGAGTTTGAGACAAATTTACATTATTCTCCAACATCTGCGACTACCAGGTATAACGGTATGTTTTGAGTTTGTAACGCATTTTTATTAACACTTTACAATTCGTTAACTTAGTTGCTAGACAAAAATGCTTTAAACTAGCTTAAATATTTAATCTGAAATATTAATCTTATATCTAACTTACTGACTCTAAACAAGTACTCTAAGCTAATCTATGTTAGTTTTTTCTGCCTTTCGACATTTGTATTCTTATTATATCTTAAGTCTAGTGGTTTTGTTTTTGTTGTCCAAGAAAATAAAAAAAAAAAAAACTTGGACGGTATAACGGTATGAAGTGAGCGTCAAGGTACAAATGTCTCGATAGGGAACATTTGCTGTGAACGAGCCCTTATTTTTTTGTTTGTGAAACATCTGTGAAAGATATTTAGTATAAATCAAGTCATTGAACAGACAACATCATATTTTTTCATGGTGTTAAAAATGTCGAATCTTGTACCAGAAAGTGATAAGTTGCGGAAAGCATTAATTTTTTGTTTTCATTTGAAGAAAAGTGCTGCAGAGTCGCATCGAATGCTTGTCGAGGCATATGGTGATCATGCTCTATCAGAAGCAACACGCAAAAGATGGTTTCAACGGTTCAGAAATAATGATTTTGATGTGAGAAATGAAGAACGTGGAAGAACACCAAAAAAGTTTGAAGACCCCGAATTGCAAACGATATTGGATGGAGATGACACTTCGAGTAAAAATCAAATGGCAGCAATGTTAAATGTTGCACAACAAATAATTTCTGACCGTTTAAAAGCTATGGCAAAGATCCAAAGTTGTGGAAAATGGGTGCCACATGAATTGAATGAAAGACAGATGGAAAACCGAAAAAGCACTTGTGAAATTTCGCTTCAAAGACACGAAGGAAATCGGTTCTGCATCGGATTACTACTGGCGATGAAAAATGAATTTATTTTAAGAATACTAGACGGACAAAATCATGGGTTAATCTGGGACAACCATCAACATCGACTGCAAACCAGATCGATTCGGCAAGAAGACAATGCTGTGTGTTTGGTGGGACCAGAGAGGTGTGCTGTACCACGAGCTCCTAAAACCTGATGAAACTGTTAATACTGATCGCTACTGACAACAAATGATCAATTTGAACCATGTATTGATCGAGAAACGACCAGAATGAGCCAGAAGACAAGTCAAGGTAATTTAGCTCCATGGCAATGCACCTGCACACAAAGCAAAACCGGTTCAGGATACAATCAAAACACTTAGTTGGGAGGAGCTACCCCACCCGCCGCATTCACCAGACTTGGCTCCTTCCGACTACCATTTATTTTCATCGATGGGACACGCATTGACTGAACAGCACTTTGATTCCTACGAGGAGGTCGAAAATTGGTTGTCTGATTGGTTTGCTTTAAACGACGAACAATTTTATTGGCGTTGTATTCACAAATTGCCAGAAAGGTGGTCAAAATGTGTAGAAAACAATGGCCAATACTTTGAATAAAATGTTTTTACTTTCCCATTAATGATTAGTGTTTTATTTTCAGAAAAACGTCATTTCATACCGGTGTACCTGGTAAAATTAGAATGTGTAATGACGTGACGCAGCTTTGTCTTTGGGGTTTTTCTTGAGCTCGAGATAAATTTACATTATTCCAACATCTGCTGCCAGTAGTACGTTAAGGGAGTGATCAGTGCCTGAAGAAATATACGGCACTGTGCAAAATAATAGCACCATGTTCGACTTTGTCACTATTTTGCTAATAACTTTTCTGTACCCTCATGCAAACACACCATATTTAATGCACGACATCCTTATCCCATGAGTAATAAAACCCCTAAACAAGATAAGAAAAAAGTGCATTCTGATCTGCAGACAAGGGAGCGGGCAAATGAGATGGCGCAAGGCATGAAGAAAACGAAGGATAGCGGGCAAATGATCGACAAGCAGAAAACGAAAGATAGCGGACAAACGATCGACAAGGAGATAACAACGGATAGCAAAATTATCGACAGCAACGAGATTCAAATGATCGACGAAGGTGATGGTGGAAACGATTGCAAACAAACGATTGGAAACACATGCGCGATTGATAGAGTAAGTGCGCAAGAAAATCTCGTGACGGGAACTGATACGTGTTCGTTCAATCCTCTGCAATACAGCATGTTGAAAGAGATGTTGCCCGAATACGATGGTGGCCCAGGGTTGGACGTGTGGTTGGCCCAATTAAAAAGCATTAAAGATGTATATAAAGTGGACGACCAACTTAGGAAAGGCCCGCTATCCAGAATTACACCGGATTTTGGGTTTTTGCAAAATAATAGCACCAAGCGCAAAAATTTATAAATATGAAGGAAAGTCAGTGGAATAGTGGTTTTTTTCTGTTTTTATTTTTATCAATACTTGGTCGTATAACCTTTATTTTTAAGTGCAGCGTAACAACGTCGTGGCATGAAGTCGATTAAGGCCTGACATCGCTGAACAGGGTGTGGCCGCCGTGGCGTAGTGGGTAGAGTGCGACGCTCACACGCCGAAGGATCTAGGGTCGATTCCCGGCTGAATACCTCGAATTTTTCACGGCGCCACCTCTTTCGAGATGCTGACAACACTCACAGAGTAATAACTGTCTAAGAAAATTTCTCAAACTTCGCCGTTCGGAGTCGGCCGAAAACTGTAGGTCCTTCTTCTACTCGTGAGAGACCAGTAGCGCGCACAACATGAGTAGTTGATGAGCAAGCTAAGCTCTGGTCCCCCTTTGGACTGTCGCACCAACAATTATTATTATTATCGCTGAACAAGGATATTCTTCCTCGCACAACATTCTATAACTGTTTCTGTGTTTTTGGATTTTCCTTTATATACAGCTTTCTTTAGATCTGTCCAAAAGTCTTCGATGGGATTCAGGTCCGGAGACTGAGGCGGCCACTGCATAACTTGAAGTCCAGGGCTTTGGAAAATTTCTTCCGCCAGTTTGCTCGTATGTTTGGGGTCATTGTCTTGCTGTAGAATCAATCTATGGCATAAACTGCGGAAGTCATCATCGGTTTTATCCAAAAAATTGGACAGGAGCCATAATAAAGGGTGATTTTTTAGCTATTGTCTTACCTTTTTTGTGCTATTATTTAGAAACACTGATTTAAACAGCTGACGCACGTTTAGTGTTTTGTTTCACTGTCAAACATCTTCAGTTTGGTCTGTAAGTTAACCATGAATCGTCTTACAAACGGACAACCCTTGCAAATTATTAAATTTTATTATCAAAATGCGTGCTCTGTTAAGAAAGTTCATCGCGCGCTTTTTCTATTTTATGGTCAAAAATAGACGAAGTTCATTTTTGGCTCAATGGGTTTGTAAATAAGCAGAACTGTCGATTTCGAAATGAATATCAGCCAGAAGCATTGCAAGAGCTACCAATGCATTCAGAAAAAATCACAGTTTGGTGCGGTTTGTGGGCTGGTGGCATCATTGGACCGTACTTCTTCAAAGATGATGCGAATGGGAACGTGCCTGTGAATGGTGAGCGCTATCGTGAGATGATATTCAACTTTTCTTTTGCCCAAAATACGAGAGCTTGACTTGCATGGTTTCAACAAGACGGTGCCACATGCCATACAGCACGCGCAACAATGGACTTATTGCGAGGCAAGTTCTGTGAAAATTTAATTTCACGTTCGGTACCGGTCAATTGGCCACCTAGATCGCGCGATTTAACACCTTTAGACTACTTTTTGTGGGGATATGTTAAAGCTCATGTCTATACAGACAAGCCCGCTTTAACTGACGCATTGGAAGACAACATTGAAGCATTTATTCGCGAGATACCGGCCGAAATGTTGAAAAGAGTATGCCAAAATTAGACTAAGCGGATGGAGCATTTGAGGCTCAGTCAAAGTCAACAGTTGCATGAAATAATCTTCAAACATTAAATTATTTGGACCGTACTATCGATTCCAATAAAGATTTCACGCATTTTTCTGAATTTTGTGTGTGTGTTTTTTTTAAAACTTTCCTAAAGTTTTTAAAAACTAATCCTTTAGTAGAAGCATTGTTCCTTATCTTCCTGTAGCGCCACAGTCCGGGGTGAACCTGGGCCTCAACAAACATGCCTCTCCAGCCATCACGATCTTTGGCCAGTCGAATCCTAGAGTGGAATTAGTCGCTAAATCTTCTCTTCTCCTCCAGATGCCATCAACGCAAACATTGCCAAAAATCGCCCGCAAAACTTTTCTCTCGAAAAGACTAAGGGCTTGCTCATCCCTTATAGGACTAGGATGATCAAGCTGTTATATAAAGCAAAATAGGCCTTTATTACTCAATTGCCTTTTGAGTCCAAAGAAACAGCGATTGGCAAGTGTGATTCTGCGCTTAATTTCGGAACTGATGTTGATGTCCCTATTTACCTCCGAGCGGAGGTATACGAAGTCATTGATTACCTCAAAATTTCTGCTGCCTAGTGTGACGCTCTGTCCGAGACGTCGATGTTGAGTGTCCTTCTTTGATGACAGAATGTACTTTTTTTTGCCCTCGTTTACCGCCAGACCCATTTTAGCTGCTTCCGCTTCAATGCCAGCAAAAGTTTCATTGACGGCTCGCTGTGTTCATCCAATCACGTCAATGTCATCAGCGCAAGCTAGCAATTGAACTGACTTTTGGAAGAACATGGCTCTGGTGCTGACTTCTGAGTTACGCACGATCTTCTCGAGGATGTTGTTGAAGAAGTCACATGATAGTCCGTCGCTTTGTCAAAAACCCTCTTAAAAAAAAAATAAAACACGGGAACACTTACACGAGAACGTATGCCATCAACAGCTTCTATCAAACAGAGAGGCGTCAACAATAACGATCACTCTTTTTATAACATCAGTATAACAATGTTATAGAATCATGTGACGTAAAAATGTATATAACTGAGAGCATATATAATTAACAGAGTACAAAATTAAGAAGCAAGTGTACTACATTAACAGAATTATAGCAAGACTGTGACAGATTTGCATGTAGTATGATTTTGTGTGTGTATGTGGAATGGTGCAAGGTGATAAGATACTTTTATTTTAATTTTAATGAAAGTTAATAAAATAAACACTTACACATTCGACCAGCGTTTGTACACCAAAATATTGGAATACGTGACGCTCGCATATGCTGGGTGGAAAATGCCACTGAAGTGGCATTTTATGTTCCAAAACGACGGCGGGCAGAGTAAAACGACGGTGGGAAGAGCATAATGTCGATCCCACTACATTCTCCTCCCAATCTCCAGACCTTAATCCGCTGGAGAAACTTGTGGGGAATTGTGAAACAAATCTCTTGGAGCTGAAAAAGCAACAAATAAAGAAGAGTTGTGGAACAATATTCAGTCAGCTTGGTACGACATACCGACAACCACTTTCCGCAGACTGATCGAGTCTATGCCCCAAAAAGTGCCTGCTGTAATAAAAAAAAAGTATATTCCACTAAATATTAAAAAAATATAATCCTACATTAATTATGGATTTACTACATTTTTTATCCAAGACCACCTTATTGGTTTGACCCATTTCCATTCACGCTTTAAAAAAAAAAATTTTTTGTTATGATCTGAACACTTTCCAATTTTTTGTTTTATTTGTTGTCAAATATCCCTTCTGCCTTTTTGTCTTTTGAATTTTCCGGCTTTGTACAAAGTGCTACATAGCTCGTATCTGGCAATATTATACATCTTTTGGAAGGTCTTGACATAACCTACAAAACGGTACTATGCATGATTAGTTTGGATATTGCGTTCAACAGTTATGGACGTGTAACCATGGAGTTCACTTACGCCGAAATTCGCGCTATTTTAAAGTTTTCCTTCCTTCAAGGCAAATCCGCTAGAGAAACGTTCCGTGAGATTAATGGTGTCTTGGGGGATGGTACTCTACCACTTCGAACGGAGGAATGGTTTCGACGATTCAGAGCCGGCGAAAACGACACCATGGATAAGCCAGCCGGCGGAAGACCTGTGACGACGGATACCAATCGAATTATGGAAATCATTGATTTAGACCGGCGTGTGGCTTATCGTTACATCGCCCAGGAGATGGGAGTTAGTCACCAAACCATTATAAACCATCTGCAGAAGACTGGATACAAAGAAAGCTTGATGTTTGGGTGCCGCATGATTTGACGCAACAAAATCTTCTGCACCGAATCAACGCCTGCGATATGCTGCTGAAACGGAACGAACTCGACCCATTTTTGAAGCGAATGATGACTGGCGACGAAAAATGGATCACATACGACAATTTCAAGCGAAAACGGTCGTGTTTGAAGGCCGGTAAATCGTCCCAAACAGTGGCCAAGCCGGGGTTGACGGCCAGGAAGGTTTTGTTGTGTGTTTGGTGGGATTGGAAGGGAATCATCCACTATGACCTGCTCCCTTATGGCCAGACGCTTACTTCTACCAACGAACAACTGGACAACTGGACCGCTTGAATCAGGCAATCGACCAAAAGCCTCCAGAATTGGCCATCAGGAAGGGTGTAGTGTTCCACCAGGACAACGCCTGACCACACACTTCATTGATGACTCGTCAGAAGCTACGAGAGCTCGAATCGGAGGTTTTATCGCATTCACCATATAGCCCAGACTTAGTGCCAAGTGATTACCACTTGTTCCTGTAAATTGCGTTTCTGTCCATGGCGAACGCCCTTGGTGGTGTGTTCCTTCGCAAATAAGGAGGGGGGCTTCTACGAGAGGGGTATTATGAAGTTGCCGTCTAGATGGAAACAGATTGTCGATCAAAACGGCGCATATTTGAACTTAATCCGATCACTGTAACACTTTTTATGAAGCATTGAATGAACTGCACAAAAGCAGAAGAGAGATATTTTTCCACTTATTGAAACAATTATAAAATTAAATTCAAATAATAATAAATGGTGTTGAGCTGGGGATCGAACCTAGACCCTTCGGCGTGTGAGCGTCGCACTCTACCCACTACGCCACGGCGGCCACTTTTAGTATTTATTCACCTTATTTGTTGAACAGACCTCGTTGTGTTTGAAAAACAAAATCTAATGCATTCTAAAAATCGTAATGGCTTCATATTTAATTTATTTAATTTATTGTTCGAGGCATGCATTGAAATTTGTTTGTTTTAATCCCGCACTTCAAGAATGAAGTGAAAAGAAGGAGTTCCGCTCAAGCTGCAAAAAATATATGTCGTCAATTCATAGACGTAGTGCTTAATTTCGCAGCATATGCATGTTGTGAGCATTTCTAACAGTAAAATCGAGAAACGAATTCCCATTCAAACAGGAGATTTAATTGTATTTTCACACCACACTTTCCACTCCATAGGATCCTTCCAACCACATATTGCGGCTGCAGCATGTACACCCGTGGTTATCAATGTGCCGAAATAATGATGAGTTCTCCACATCGACTGGCGATCATTGAACTCCAATGACCGACAAAGCCACAAGCCACAAGCTACAATACACAACACTATACTCCAGAGATTTCATCAAACCCCGCAATCACTCAAAATGCAAACACCAGAAACCAGCATGAGGACATACACTCACCGAGGCAGTTTTCAATACAGATCTCAAACCATTGATAAGCACCTGCAGGTTCACCCGATGTGAAATCTACGCAAAGCCGAAACCAAAAATCCAAAAGGCCGCCCCCTCGATTCGCTAATTGGACGGTTTTCAATTTCACATGAAAGAGTGTGCATGCATAAGGAGCAGTAATTACCCATCCCGTCTGCACATGCACATGCCTCTGATGCCAAGATAAGTCAGGCAGTGATTCCTCGAGAGTGTCCTTGTGAATCCCTGCAATTGCTTTTCACAAAAGCGCAAATACCCTTTGGTTTCAGTTCGTGGCTTCGCTGTGTGTGTGGCGTTGTGTTATCATATTTGGGAATCTTCACTCTTCTCCTTCCTTGACTCCTTCCTTGTCTCATGAAGAGGGCGCGCAGAATCGACCGAAATAGCGAGGAACCTGTCTCTTGTTGGATGCTCTTATTATTATTAATCTCGTCCTCCGTCCGAGATCATTAAAAATTCCTCCGAACGATGCGGAATGAAACGCCATCTGGATAAGTGTTCAGTTGGGCTGCATTGAAAAGTTTTCTCAGCGCCTTTGTAAACACTCAAATCATGTAATAACTTTTGGAGTAAGGAGTCTTGCATATTACCGCGCGTCCTCTTTCGTTACTCCATTCACGGCTGTGCGCTTTTGAAGATGCAAAATAAACAGCGCAGCTGGCTGCGACGGCCCTGGAAATGATGACGACGGCAGTGGGTGGTTGTTGACGCGGCGGCGTTGGAATGATAACCGATTGTGGCCGGAAGCGCTGTGCACTCATTAAATGTGGCGCAAACTATCGTGAAAGGACATTCACACCGACTGCTGAGGGTGTGTTGAACTTGGGCCACACTTGCGGCATCAAACGGCGACACAAACATTGCCCCCATTTCCAGCTAAACACATCTGCTCCCGATGTTGATGCTTGGTGGGGCTTTAAATCTGATGCCGCACGGGGAGCGTGTGTGCCGCAGTATTATTGCAAGGAGACGGGGTGGATGATTGCGCAAATCGCTTGCTTGTCTCTGTTTTTGGGCGGTTCTTGGCCTTGCTCCTTTCTCGTCCATCAATGGTGTCAAAGTTGTAATGCTTGGCGCCTTAAAGATTTCGGGAAATAAGAAGAGTGGAACTTTAACTCAACACACACGCACATGTATGTCTTCACGTCTCTTCAGAGATATAGAAAACCGTATCTTCTCAAACAGAAAGGGCAGTGACCATGCCAGTAATGGTTTGAACACCGGAGGCACGGCCATAAAAGGTGACTCATGACAGGAAGACAACCGTACACCACTAAAGGCCTGCCTGCTACGATGTTGGTTTCCATAAAGAACAAAAAAACAAACACTTCATCATGCTGGATGGCTGTGTCAAGTCATCCCGCACAGACGTCATGTCAACCCCTGCATTGGACGGTCGTTCGAATGAGATGACATTTTACAGCGTCTCCCAAGATGTTTTTCAGCATCCTGTGGCACCAACAGCAAACGGCATGTGGCCACAACAAGCACGTTCGCAGTAATTTTTCTCAAGGATCTCACTCCCGGACATCAGCAGGAGAAGAAATATCCATTAATATCTGCCAGTCAAGTACGCAGGGGAGGACTGAGGGTCGGCGTGATGACTACGCCAAAGTCAGACCCATTTCCAGACAGCCCCAAGCATTAGTTATAATGAACGAGTTGTGGGGAATGTGAGGTTGCGAGGAGTGTTTTGTGTGCGCTGATTAGGCTTGCACACATGCACCTGCTGAGGGCTCGAATCTGTGAATCAGTGCAACCGTGATTTGCTTGCATTTTGGGTTGAACAAAAAGAGCCCAATCCCTGCCGCGGCGCCATTGTTCCCATCCAACCCGTTCACGGTGTGTGGGTGTATGTGTGTGCACCATACCGCACGCTCACCGCCGTGGAATGCAAGTTTTGCACCCGTCGTGTGCGTTTAAATGACATCGACGAGGCGGGTGACGTGTGTGCGCATTTGAGGTGATGACACTTATTAGCAACAGCAGCGTCCTCGGGTCCTGCTGGTGATACTGATGTGTCGCAGCGCTGCAATGAAATGCACTCACAGGATGTTTTGTGCCCGCTACAACGGCAATTGTTCTAGGCGGAGATGAAGAGCGCGGGACGTCTGAGGTGCTGTGGTGCCATTAAATTGGCAAATACGGTTCAACTGGTGCAAGCCTTTTAACCCCTTTTGCATGCATACTGCTGCTGCTGCTGCCACTCGACGGGGGTTGTTGTTCTACGCGCTTATCGCTTACGAACACACATTCGAACGACGACATTAGATGCACGTGTGCTGCATGCGCCAAAAGTCGATTGTTGAGTGGTGGCACAGAATGGGAGCGCGCGTGGGCGTGGCGCGGCGTGGGCACTGGTAATTGTGACTTGCCTCTTTTAATTTTTTTGCTACGCGTTCATTAAGAGAATTTTTTTGCAGCGGTGGCGGCAAGAAAAAAAATTGCATTCACGCTCGATTGGCGAGGCTGTCATTTGAGGCGGTAACTGGTGGGCTGCAACGGGGCGCGACGACTAATGGCTTAAGTTGCCATAAAATATAACCGATAATTGGATGGGTTTGTCTGGAAAATATACGCGGTTCATTAACGGTAAAACGCTGACTGGCTGAATGTGGCACAAAGGCTGGACTGGGGCTGCCGATTTGTTTTGTGCATTTTTTGCTTTTGAAATGTTGAAGTTTCCCTTTCTTCTTAGGGTGGCTCAACCAACATACCTCTCCAGCCCGCATCTCACGCCAGTTGCGCACTCCAAGTTGGTTGAGGTTCTTCTATACCTGTGTGCGCCACATCCGACTAGGCTGTCCTCTGTTGAGTTGCCCTATTGGCTTTTAGGGCCAAAACAGTGGAGTCCATACACTCTGCATAGCCCAGCCATCTTATGCGTTGTATCCGAAGGCGCTGGACTTAGCGCTGTAACTTTTCGCTATACAGCCCAGATGCCAAATCAAAAAGCACCAGAACGTCATGCAAAACTTTTCTCGAAAAGACTAAGAGGTTCTCCATCAGCCGTAAAGTAGGACTGGCATGATTAAGCTGTTATATAACACGATAAATCACACCATGGATCTCATGAGCTTTGACATCGGCCGTGTCTGTTCAAAATAGAGTCAGTTTCTGTCTGCTGCACACTCTCACTTAATAATAATAATAATTGCATGGCGCGACAATCCACGGGAGATCACAACTTGGCTTGCTGTACAACTCATCGTGTTGTGATAGGAAAGGGCCTACAGATTTTTGCCGACTC